>JAJHJA010000193.1:45000-67500 GCA_021202915.1 Heliconius himera | reverse complement strand
CGCCGCATCCTGGGCGCAGAGGGCGTTGACGCGTATCTGTGACGCGTCGATGCCCCGTTCCAGGCGCCGCCCTCAGCGGCGGCAAGTGTACTGGTGGTCGTGGGAGATCGCGCAACTGCGTAACATCTGTGTTGACGCGAGACGCCAGTACAGCCACTATCGCAGACGGGTACAGAAGGTCCAGGAGGAGGAGGACCGTCTGTACCAGGTCTATGTCGAGGCGAGAACGCAGCTGCAGGAGGAAATTGGTCGTGTGAAAGGCGAGTCGCACGACCAGTTGATTGCGGGGATAGACCAAGACCCGTTTGGCACGCCGTACCGTATGGTTCTTGGCAAGCTACGGGCTTGGGCACCACCTCTGACGCAGACACTCCAACCGGATGTCCTCCGAGGGGTTCTGTCGTCGCTATTCCCGCAGCGGGCCTGGCCCTTTACACCACCCAGTATGGCCCGCCCTGCAGCGCGTGAGGAGGAGGAAGACAGTGTCGCACCACCTGTGGAGGAGGAGGAGCTCGAGGAGGCTGTACGCCGATCTCGGCACAAGAGCACCGCCCCGGGCCTGGATGGCATCCCCGGCCGGGCGCTAACTCTGGCCCTGAACACCCTGGGGCCCAGAGTGCGAGGGCTATTCACTGCCTGTCTGGCTCAAGCCATAATTCCACAGCGGTGGAAGACAGGCAGGTTAGTCCTCATCAAGAAGGAGGGTCGCCCGGCGGATTCTGCCTCCGCCTACAGGCCCATCGTGCTCTTGAGCGAGATCGCCAAGCTCTTCGAGCGTGTTGTAGCGAGGAGGCTACAACACCATTTGGAGGGGACAGGTCCGGATCTCTCGGACCAACAGTATGGCTTCCGCAGTGGCCGTTCGACTGTGGATGCCATACTCGAGGTAAAGTCCTATGCGCAGGATGCGGTTGCCCGGGGCGATGGAGTCTTGGCGGTGTCTTTAGACATCGCCAACGCTTTTAACTCCCTGCCCTGGCCGTGCATTAAGGAGGCACTTATTTACCATCGTGTGCCTCCATACCTGCGCCGCGTCATCGGGGCTTACCTGTCCGGGAGGTCTGTGACCTTTCCCGCTCCTGGAGGAGGATGGGAGGAGTTCGGCGTGTCAGCCGGTGTTCCACAAGGATCGGTGCTGGGTCCGATCCTCTGGAACATCGGCTACGACTGGGTGCTGCGAGGCGGCACCCTGAGGGGGATAAAGGTCCTCTGTTACGCCGATGATACGCTGGTCTTGGCGCAGCAGAGGACCTATCGAGAGGTGGCCGTCTTGGCCACGGCCGGGGTGGCCGAAGTCGTGGGCCGCATCAGGCGGCTCGGTTTAGAAGTCGCCCTAAACAAGTCTGAGGCATTATACTTCCATGCTCCTCGAAAGGGCCCACCATCTGGGGCCCACATTACCATTGGTGGCGTCAATATTGACGTCACGAGGAGCATGAAGTACCTCGGACTTGTTCTGGACGGTCGGTGGAGTTTCCGGGGCCACTTTTCATCTTTGGCCCCGAAACTGTTAAAAACGGCGGCGGCATTGGCGCGCCTTTTGCCCAATGTCGACGGGCCGAACGCCTCGAGCCGGCGGCTTTACACCGGAGTGGTCCGATCGATGGCCCTCTACGGCGCTCCCGTATGGGCGGACGCCCTGGATCGGCAAAACATCGCCCTGCTGCGACGCGCGCAGAGGGTGATGGCCATCCGGGCGATACGGGGGTATCGGACCATCTCCGGCGAGGCGGCGTGCGTGCTGGCCGGAGTCGTGCCGTGGGACCTGGACGCGACGTCTCTGGCGTCGGCCTATTGCCGGCGTCGGGGCCTCGCGTCCGGGGCCGCGGCAAGCCCAGCGCGCATCGAGGAGGAGCGGGAAGCCGCGTTGAAAGTGTGGGAATCCCGGCTGGCGACACCAACTGCCGGCCGGTTGACGATCGAGGCTGTTCGTCCAGTGCTCCGCCAGTGGTTAGCGCGGCGTCATGGCGTCCTAACCTTCCGCACGACGCAGGTACTCACGGGGCATGGCTGCTTCGGGGGTTACCTGTGTCGGATCGCCGGGAGGGAGCCCGACGCTCGCTGCCACCACTGCGACGACTGCCTCGATGAGACGGCCCAGCACACGTTGGAGGTGTGCACAGCCTGGGCGTCTCAACGTCGCGCTCTGCGCGACGTCATAGGGGACGACCTCTCCCTGCCGGCCGTGGTCAAGGCCATGGCCGGCAGCGAGACGTCGTGGGATGCGGTCTCCTCCTTCTGCGAGGCAGTGGTGCTCGAGAAGGAGTCGGCGGAACGGGCGAGGGAGGCTATTGCCGAAGTCGCCATCCGCCGTAAGAGACCGGGTCGCCGGAGGGCGGCACACGATCGCCGCCTTCCGCCCTAATGAGCCAGAGGGCGGTCAGCTTGGGGAAGCTGGCCGCCTACTAACCTGGCCCGAGTAGGCGCGCGCAGGACTGCTCCCGCGCGCTACTCTTAGCAGGCCGTCGAGGGTGACCACACACCCTTGACTCCGCGACGTGCCTTGCAGGCTCCCGCCGCCGCGTTTCGCGGACGACTATTGTCCCCGCGTCTCGCGGCCAGTGGCGGTCGAGGAGGAGCACCGTGAGGTTTTAGTGGGTATTCGGACGGCCTAACATCTGCCAGTCCGCGAGTCCCACATAACCGAGCTCGAGTCCCCACTCGGGCCGGTATCCGTAACAGGATTTCCTCACGAAAAAAAAAAAAAAAAAAAAAAAAAAAAAAAAAAAAAAGGTTAGGTTAGGTTAGGTTCCCAGGGGAGTTGCTGGACTCCTACTGGGCGCGTCCCCCGGGTGGCGGATAGGGGAAACCACTCGCACTTGCGGGCGAGTGGACCGGGAATTTATTCCCGGCGCGGACCAAAACCAGCAGGCATGGGCGTGCCTTTAGTCCATTGTTATGGACACGGCCTAGGGGAGCACACCCCGACAGAAAAGCCGAAGCTGTGGAGCAGCGGAAGAACATGATGACAACTACGAATTATATATTACCCCAGGAGGGTACCACTCTTTCGGGAGTCGGAGAATCCCTCCGTGCTACGGCACGCAAGCCCACCGAATCTGGGGGGGGCCCCTGTTGTCATGATGTTGAGAGGGAAGGGCCCGAGATGGGCGGAGTTTTTGTGGAGGAGAATAAGGGCGGAGTTGTTGTGGAGGAGAAGAAGGGCGGAGTTGTTGTGCTCGGGGAGGAGGAAGTTGTTGGTGTTGTTGCGACGTCACAGGGTGAACATCGGAGAGTGTCTGTGTCGAGTGTCGTTGCGGAGGGGTCAGTTGGAGATGGCCAGAATGTAGGAGTGTGGAAGGAGCCAAGGGTGGTTCTGACCAGATTGGACGTTGGTGACGGAATGTCGACTGTCGGTAGTGTCAGGTCGAGACGAGGGTCCGGGTCATCATATGGACGATTATGGGGAGCGTCGGAGTCTAAGGACTCTGATACGGAGAGTTTTGTGTCGATGGTGTCGGAGAAGTCGAGGGTTCGTACACAATACCTGAAGGACAGAAGGAAAAGGCCTCGAAAACCGAGCGATCAGTCGGGTTCGTCTGGTGAAGGAGGGGCGGATAGACCGGCGCCAAAAATGGTCGCCAAGAGAAGGGGTAAAGGGCTCAGTGAGGCGGAAAAGAGGAAGTTGCTGCTGAGGTCAGAGCAGGAGGTCTCGGATGGTGCAGCGGCCGTGCTGGCCAGGGCTAACTCCAGGCTCTCGGACATGACACTGCCGTCCGAAAAAGAGCAGGATGAGGCCGTGCTCGCGTCTGACCTGCAAAACCAGGTGGTAGACAGCCTAGCGGTGATAAGGAAGGTTGCCAGCACATCAGGCAACCTAAAAGGGACTTTCACCAAGGCTCTAAAGCAGGCAGCGAGGGCCATAGGAATGGCTGTAGACGAACTGGCTCAGCGTACAGCGACAGAAGAGGTAGCTCAGTTGCGCGCTCATAACACCAAGCTGCGCAATGAGATGTCTGAGCTGCGTACAGAGGTTGGTCTTTTACGGGCTGACCTCCAAGCGCAAAGGAGCCAAGTAGTGGGGCCTGGCAAGAGTCAGCCAGGGTGTTCCGACGAGCTGAGGCGCTCCATAATGGTGGAAATCGGAACGATGGTGAGCGCCCGGATAGAAGGCCTGGAGAACCGGCTTCTTCCGGAGAGGAGCATGCGTCCCCCGCTAGCGGCGTCAAAGGGTTCGCTGAAAGAGACCGCCACAACATCGGCGAGAGTAGAGGCGACAGCGACAACTACATTGGTAGCTCCCGCCAATCCTGCCTCGACAAGGGGTCAGAAGCCAGGGCCAGGAAAGCATGGCAAGGGAAAAGGCAAGGGCAAAAAGACCCCGGGAGCTCCAGTGCCGGATGCCCCGCAGCCTCGCCCACTTCCACCTGCGCCAGCTGACTTGTCAGTAGGGTGGAATGTGGTTGCCAGGAAGGGAGCCAAAAAGAAGGCTGCTGCTGCTGCTCAGCAGCAATCTAAGAGGGGAGCGGGAGCGAAAGCGCCGAAAGCGCCAAAAGCACCAAAACTCAGACAGCCACGGTCTGCTGTAGTCGCGCTAAAACTCCAACCCAGCGCGGCTGAGAGCAACCTGTCTTATAGTCAGGTGCTCACCCAGCTGAAGGCCAAGGTTGACCTCGGGGAGTTGGGTATCTCGGATATGAGATTTAGAGTAGCCTCAACTGGCGCGAGGCTACTAGAAATCCCGGGGATCAGCTCGGGCGATAAAGCCGATGCTCTTGCGCAAAAGTTGCGGGGTGTCCTAAATGAGAACGAAGTCCAAGTCTCAAGGCCCACTAAATGCGCAGAGCTTAGGGTGAGTGGGCTGGACGACTCAGTGACGTCCGAGGAGGTTGCAGCAGCCGTCAGCAGAGTCGGTGGTTGCGATGTCGGCGCCATCAAGGTCGGAGAGGTTCGGCGTGACCGTGCTGGACTTGGCACGGCATGGGTACGCTGTCCAGTGGCAGCTGCCAAGAAAGTGAGCGGAGGTCGCCTGCTGGTGGGTTTCGTGTCAGCCAAAGTAACGCTGTTACAGCAGCGGGTTCTGCGTTGCTTCCGGTGTCACGAAACGGGCCATGTGGCGGCTAAGTGTAGCGGTGTAGACCGAAGTGCACACTGTTTTAGATGTGGGCGTCCTGGGCACAAACAAGCCACGTGCTCGGATGTACCACACTGCCCGGCGTGCGAGGATGCGCAACGACCGTCGGGTCACTTAGCCGGCAGTGCAGCATGCGCAAAAATCTGTGCGCAATCTAAGCGCAGGAAAGGCGGAAGAGGGAAGGCAGTAAGACCTGCAAGTCAAGCCCAAACTGAAGCCCAATCTAGGGTGGCGGAGGAGCAGCCTATGCTCGTTCAATAATGGCTGAACGAGTTCTGCAGGCGAACATCAACCACTGCGCCAGAGCCCAAGACTTATTGGTCCAAAGCTTGGCGCAGTGGTCGATACATGTGGTGGTTGTTTCGGAGCCCTACAGCGTTCCCGACAGAGACAACTGGGTCGCTGACAACACCGGGGTGGTGGCTTTGATCACTCAGGTTGCTGCGGGCTCCCCGCCTTTTTCACGTATAGAGAAAGGTGCGGGATGCGTCGCGGCACTTGTCGGCGACCTCGTTGTCGTAGGGGTCTACTTTTCCCCCAATCGAACTCTTGCGGAGTTTGAAGAGTTTCTCATTCGATTGGGGGAAATGGTAGAACGATTTCGCCCGGCGGAGGTGTTGGTCGCGGGCGATCTCAACGCGAAGTCCAGCGTGTGGGGCTCCGCAACGACGGATGTACGTGGTGTGACTCTGTCCGAGTGGGTTATTGCCACCGGTTTGTCTGTACTCAACCGGGGGACGAAGAACACGTGTGTGCGAAGGCTGGGTGGATCCGTCGTGGACGTTTCGTTCGCGAGCCCGGCCCTAGCACGTCGTGTTCGGGGTTGGCGAGTGCTGGATGATGTGGAGACTCTGTCGGATCATCTCTACATCTTATACGAGATCTCCACACATTCAGCGGTGCAACCAACCCCCAGTCCAACCTCGCGAGAGTACGGACCGCGGTGGCAGTTGGGTCGCCTCGACAGGCAATTGTTGGAGGAGGCCGCGATAGTGGAATCCTGGCTGCCCCAGAGCTTGGCGTCTGCAGAAGACGCCGCATCCTGGGCGCAGGGGGCGCTGACGCGTATCTGTGACGCGTCAATGCCCCGTTCCAGGGGCCGCCCTCAACGGCGGCAAGTGTACTGGTGGTCGTGGGAGGTCGCACAACTGCGTAACATCTGCGTTGTCGCGAGACGCCAGTACAGCCACTATCGCAGGCGGGTACAGAAGGTCCGGGAGGAGGAAAACCGTCTGTACCAGTTGTATGTCGAGGCGAGAACGCGGTTGCAGGAAGAAATCGGTCGTGTGAAAGGCGATTCGCACGACCAGATGATTGCGGGGATAGACCAAGACCCGTTTGGCACGCCATACCGTATGGTACTTGGTAAGCTACGGGCTTGGGCTCCGCCACTGACGCAGACACTCCAACCGGATGTCCTCCGAGGGGTTCTGTCGTCACTATTCCCGCAGCGGGCCAGTTTTTCACCACCATCTATGGCCCGCCCTGCACCGCAAGAGGAGGAGGAGGACAGTGTCGCACCACAGGTGGAGGAGGAGGAGCTCGAGGAGGCAGTTCGCCGATCTCGCGGCAAGAGCACCGCTCCTGGCCTTGATGGCGTTCCCGGGAGGGCGTTAACTCTGGCCCTTAAGATCCTTGGGCCCAGAGTGCGAGGACTATTCTCTGCCTGTCTGGCTCAAGCCATAATTCCACAGCGGTGGAAGACAGGCAGGTTAGTCCTCATTAAGAAGGAGGGACGCCCGGCGGATTCAGCATCTGCCTACAGGCCAATTGTGCTCTTGAGCGAGATCGCCAAGCTCTTCGAGCGTGTTGTGACGAGGAGGTTGCAACACCATTTGGAGCGGACAGGTCCAAATCTCTCGGACCAGCAGTATGGTTTCCGTAGTGGGCGCTCGACGGTGGATGCCATACTGAAGGTGAAGTCCCATGCGCAGGATGCGGTGGCCCGGGGCGATGGAGTCTTGGCGGTGTCTTTAGACATCGCCAACGCCTTCAACTCCCTGCCCTGGCCTTGCATTGAGGAGGCGCTTATCTATCATCGCGTGCCTCCATACCTGCGCCGCGTCATCGGGGCTTACCTGTCCGGGAGGTCTGTGACCTTTCCGGCTCCTGGAGGAGGGTGGGAGGAGTATGAAGTGTCGTGCGGTGTTCCACAGGGCTCGGTTCTTGGGCCACTCCTGTGGAACATCGGGTACGACTGGGTGTTAAGGGGCGACACCTTACGAGGAGTTAGAGTCCTCTGCTACGCCGATGATACGCTGGTCTTGGCGCAGCAGAGGACTTATCGCGAAGCAGCAATGCTCGCAACGGCCGGGGTGGCCGACGTCGTCGGTCGAATACGGAGGTTAGGATTGGAGGTTGCCCTGAACAAGTCTGAGGCATTATACTTCCATGCTCCTCGAAAGGGCCCACCATCTGGGGCCCACATTACCATCGGTGGCGTCAATATTGACGTCACGAGGAGCATGAAGTACCTCGGACTTGTTCTGGACGGTCGGTGGAGTTTCCGGGGCCACTTTTCATCTTTGGCCCCGAAACTGTTAAAAACGGCGGCGGCATTGGCGCGCCTTTTGCCCAATGTCGACGGGCCGAACGCCTCGAGCCGGCGGCTGTACACCGGAGTGGTCCGATCGATGGCCCTCTATGGCGCTCCCGTATGGGCGGACGCCCTGGATCGGCAAAACATCGCCCTGCTGCGACGCGCGCAGAGGGTGATGGCCATCCGGGCGATACGGGGGTATCGGACCATCTCCGGCGAGGCGGCGTGCGTGCTGGCCGGAGTCGTGCCGTGGGACCTGGACGCGACGTCTCTGGCGTCGGCCTATTGCCGGCGTCGGGGCCTCGCGTCCGGGGCCGCGGCAAGCCCAGCGCGCATCGAGGAGGAGCGGGAAGCCGCGTTGAAAGTGTGGGAATCCCGGCTGGCGATACCTACTGCCGGCCGGTTGACGATCGAGGCTGTTCGTCCAGTGCTCCGCCAGTGGTTAGCGCGGCGTCATGGCGTCCTAACCTTCCGCACGACGCAGGTACTCACGGGGCATGGCTGCTTCGGGGGTTACCTGTGTCGGATCGCCGGGAGGGAGCCCGACGCTCGCTGCCACCACTGCGACGACTGCCTCGATGAGACGGCCCAGCACACGTTGGAGGTGTGCACAGCCTGGGCGTCTCAACGTCGCGCTCTGCGCGACGTCATAGGGGATGACCTCTCCCTGCCGGCCGTGGTCAAGGCCATGGCCGGCAGCGAGACGTCGTGGGATGCGGTCTCCTCCTTCTGCGAGGCAGTGGTGCTCGAGAAGGAGTCGGCGGAACGGGCGAGGGAGGCTTCTGCCGAACTCGCCATCCGCCGTAAGAGACCGGGTCGCCGGAGGGCGGCACACGATCGCCGCCTTCCGCCCTAATGAGCCAGAGGGCGGTCAGCTTGGGGAAGCTGGCCGCCTACTAACCTGGCCCGAGTAGGCGCGCGCAGGACTGCTCCCGCGCGCTACTCTTAGCAGGCCGTCGAGGGTGACCACACACCCTTGACTCCGCGACGTGCCTTGCAGGCTCCCGCCGCCGCGTTTCGCGGACGACTATTGTCCCCGCGTCTCGCGGCCAGTGGCGGTCGAGGAGGAGCACCGTGAGGTTTTAGTGGGTATTGGGACGGCCTAACATCTGCCGGTCCGCGAGCCCCACATAACCGAGCTCGAGTCCCCACTCGGGCCGGTATCCGTAAAAGGATTTCCTCACGAAAAAAAAAAAAAAAAAAAAAAAAAAAAAAAAAAAAAAAAAAAAAAAAAAAAAAAAAAAAAAAGGTTAGGTTAGGTTTTTTTTTTTTTTTTTTTTTTTTTTTTAAATTGTAAAGCTCTGTGCTTTACTTCCCGTCCCTCTGACGTAATCAGAGACTTTGTGCATCCGTTTATTAATTTGTTACTACTATTTTTTAAAAAATTTTGAGGATGTGGCGCTGGGCCATTGATGGATATCTGAAATTTGCTGTTGTCTAAATTTACAATTTTCTTTTAAAATGTACGATTATTTTACGTTAAAATTTTTGATTTATTCTTATTACAAATTTACTATAATTGAACTATAACTGCAACTTTTAAAATTTTACTATAACATCCACCGCAAGAGACAAGTTTGGCAGAATGGCAGACGAAAGTTGATTCGGCCGAAGGAAGGACAAATTGTTCCCAGCAGTTCTATTTGAGTCTCCAGTTGGCGTAGATTCTTCATCACCGGCTCCCTCTGCGTTCGAGGAAGCTATTACAACTTGTTTCTTTATGAAGCCTGTTTGTAATATCCTCATCCGATCGCAGAGGGAGTCTGCGATGGACCTTTTATGAGCACTGGGTATGAGCACGAGTCTTTTTGAGGCTAGGCTCGTCGTCAGAATATTGCGGCTTGTAAATGGCGGATCCAAATCATTTTGCACCCCGTCATTTAATTTCTGACGACGCTCGGTTTCTCTGGGCTGCCGCTGTCTCAGAGCAGGGATGTGTTCGGCGAGTATGGAGGGGAGAGACGCGCCCTTAGCAATAGGCTATGCTGGCTCGGGCTAGCGCATCCCATTTGCGCCTGACTGGGCAGTCGGTGCTGAACGCGCTGTGGTCCGCGCGTTCCACCTTCGCACCAGTACAGTTGCAGCAGGATGGTGGTGCGCTATTGAGCCAGCTATCGCACTCTGTCCTCATGTGAGGTCCCCCACAGTGGCTGCACTTTGGGGCGGTTTCTTTGCAGAACCGCCTACCGTGCCCGTAGCCGAGACAGAGTGAACACTGCACGAGTGGGGAAAAATCCGCCACTCTGATTTTTTGTAAATCGATGTGCAGTGCTCCCTCCGCCAAGACTCGGTTCCACACTGTGGGGGACACCCGCATGACGACATGGCCGGTGAGCGGGTTCCTCGCCTTTCGGCGAAACCGAACCTCTGCTCGAAACTCGGCCTCGGAGATGCCGTCGAAAAGGCTCCGATTCTGATTCTTTAGGGCGTCCAGGATGTCGGCGTCCGTATTGTACGCCAGGACGTCCCAGAGAATCAGAAGCGGATCCTTGTTTTTCACCTCTTCGACGTTTAGCCTATCGCTCGCTGCCTTCAGCCTCTCTTTAACCCTCTCACGCTCCTCTGCTGAACTACAGCCCAAAATCACCTTTTGGTCCTTTGCCTTCCTCACTCTTTCGACTCGCACCCATCCCTCCTTCGCCTTTACCACCTCTCTGATTTGGGCGAGGACTTCCTCCCCAGTGTCGATCTCGTTTTTCGAGGAGACCACAATCGAGTGCAGTGCGGCTGGCTGTGGGCTAACCCTTTTGGTTTCACCAGCCGTCACGCTCGCGTATGTGGTCTTCTCGACCGAATCCCTCTGCCTTTCCAATACCTTCTTTAATTCCTCCATCCTTTCCTCGTTCCTTCTAATCATTCCCGCGTGTTCGTCTAGTTTCCTTAATAATTCCTCTTCCTTTCCAGTCCTTTGTTCGCTCTTCTCCTTCTCCATCATTTCATCTTTCTCATTCTCTATCATTTCCTTGCTACATCCTCCAGCTTCACTCGTTCCCGCCTCCGCTTCCCTCACGAGCTGGTATAAGCGCTCGATCGCGTTTGTGACTTCGATCTTGATGCAGGTCTTCAAGTTTCGCGAGATGCCCAAGTGGTACTTGGCTTTGGTCAGGCAGGCCTTGGCCTCGGCTGCCCTGCTTCCATAGGTCGACGGGCTAGCCGAGGCCTCGGCCCTCCTGACCGTCCGGCCGTCTTGGGTGTTGGTCTTACATTTCTGGGGACGGGGCGGGGTGGTTGGGGAGCTTTGGGGTCTTTGCAGGGTTTCAGGCGTTCGGACCGGCGAGTCCTCCAGGAAACCCACCTCCTCTGGGGTTCCCGAGAGGTCCAGGGTGCGCGCGCTGCCTCTTGCCGGTGTACGGAGCATTTTTGTTTGTACGGAGGGACTCGTCCGTTTTCTGAGTGGTGTAAAGAGCCACCCAGTTGTCAATCGGATTATTCTAACCTAAATGGATTGCTGAAGTAAAGAAGATAAAGAAGGAAGTATATAATATAAAGAATGGTGAGAAGAACTATAAGATTTTTCAAACAAAAATCTAACTTTCTTCTCTAGGCCTACCGTGTCAATGTGTAAAAACTTTAAATAATATATAAAAGAAAATATATATATATAGATGTGCTCCAGCAAACCAACTGTCAAATCAAAATTATTAAGAATATTAAAAATTAAAATGGATTTGGTATAAAGTACCAACGTTTTATTCTAGCGATTCGGCGGTGTAAAAAGCCGCCGAGTGTCTCTATAACCTAGTAAATAGAGCGGGCGCTCAAATAGGAGCTGTAAAAAGCCCAAAAGTAAAAAATATTTTTCTGGATTGACTCCTGTCCACCTTACCTGAGAGTAAAGGGCGGGGGGGAGGGCCTTTTTTTTCAGATTCTACTGAACGGATTTCAGCGAAACTGGTGTCCAGCGATCGGGCTTCGAAAGGCCTTCAAAACAGTATACAACCCGCGGGGATGAAAGGGGAGGTGCAGGTAAGATGTCCAAAAAAACAAAATTTTTCAACGTTTTTTGCGTCAAAATGGCGCAAAAATTTCAGCAAAAATTTCGAAAAAATTTAGAATGGTACGGCGCGGAAGACCCTACGACACGATACCAAGAAGTCAACAATCCAAAGAAGGTAAGTGGTTCAAATAAATAATTTTCTATTGTAACTAGCCAAAATTTTTCTAAGTGTTTTTCAGTGATTTTGATTTTCGTAAATAGGTCAAAACTTGTATAAATAGTGTTTATTCACTTAGATCTTGTATATAAAATAAATTTGGAATAAAATATTTCGTTTTGAAAAATTTGTTTTGTATGAAGATTTTCGAAGTCGTCACGGTTAGGTTAGGTTAGGTTAGGTTAGGTTAGGTTAGGTTAGGTTAGGTTAGGTTAGGTTAGGTTAGGTTAGGTTAGGTTAGGTTAGGTTAGGTTAGGTTAGGTTAGGTTAGGTTAGGTTAGGTTAGGTTAGGTTTTTTTTTTTTGGGAGTTGAGTCCCTTTACATTAATTTTTTATAACTGATATCCAATCTACTCTTCCAACCGCAGTCCTCGCTAAGGGATACGGGCGGCCGGGGTCGGTTGAGCAGACGTGATGGACTTAACAAAATTTTATAACTTTAGAATTTTTTTTTATAACTTTCCTTAAGACTACAAATTATTCGAAAAACATAAATTTTTATATGACAAAAAAAGAGTTAAGACACACTTAATTACAAACATTTTTTTATGAACAACAATTTTGATATAAACACATACTTTTTATTACCTTAATTTTAAACAATGTAACTTAGAGTTATACATATCGATACGAATATATATATTATATATATATAAAATACAAATTTTAAAATGACAGAAATTAAAAACCATAATCAATTTTGGCTTTTACTTGGTTTTGCATATAAATTACTGTTGGACAAGACGAAGAAGTGGCAGAGTGATCGGTATTCAATTTACTATTGGTTTTGATGTTAAATTTTTCACAGTTATAGCACTTAGGGGTGGATTTATTAATTACTTCTGGACACACGGTATGCTGATGATTTACGTCAGCGCAGTGCGAGCAAGGCCTGCAGTCAGACATACAGTTTTTGCTGATATGTCCGAACTGCAAACACTTGTAGCACTGCATGAAAGGAGAGAAATCCCCGATATAAACTTGTTGGTGATCTATATTTACACGGCCCAAACGAGTGGCTTCGCGCCACACCGCTGGACTAACAATAAAAACTGCATTATAGAGACTCTGATTACGATTATTATTCCGCTTGAACCGGAATTTCAGGTCACTATCTTCTTTAATTAATTCCTTCAATGATGGGTTTTGTTGAGTAACTATTTGGGTAATATCTTCTAGGGGAATGTCGATAGACACCCCCTTTAAAATTAACATAGGCTTAAGCTTTTTGGCCGGTTCAGCGGAAACTGTATCTGATTGTTTTAACTGTTCAAGGGTTTCATTGCATTGGGCTTCATTCGAAAATTCAACCCTTAACTTATTATTTTTAATTGTTTGTACTCGAGTGGGTGCATAGGTTTTGTTACGGAAGGTAACACTTTTCTTGAACTTTGTAATGACATCTTGTCTATTTTCGGACTGTTCTATTGATGTTATGACAAGAGCTGGCTTATAACTGGGTTTGGGGGGTTTCTCTGGGGGTGGATGAGATTTATCTACGACTATTTCAGCGTATGTTGGGGAAGCACGTACTGCAATTTCAGATTGCAGCTCAGATTTTAGCTTCGACATCTCCTCTCTCACTGCCGCAACGATATCCTCCTTCAGTGCGCCGACGTCCACAGCGGGTGTTGTTGGTGGAGCTGTGACTACAGGTTCAAAGTTTACGTTCTCTGGTTCCATCACAGACTCCATGTACATATCTGTGGCGTATCTTATTTCTTTAGCAGCTTGTATAATGTATTTTTTGTTTTCTGAAGTAACACTTCTGTGTTCTTCTATGGCAAAAACTATGGACTGGGTAAGTTTGTGGACGACGTCGTAGAAGGAGCGGATATCTTTCGCACTGCTTGCTACAGCAGCGAGAGTCTTCTCTGCCTTAGGAGCTTTCGATTTAGCTTTGGCTTTGGTCTTGGGTGGAGTTTTAGGGCGTCCTAGATCGAGATCAAGATCATCCTCTGGAGACATGGCCAGCAAGAAACAGTCGGGATCCGGGGAGCTACATCTGCTGTCTGTTGCCTGAGCAGCGCTCGACCCGGGATTGACTTTATCTTTGCTACTTGTCCCAGCCTCCAGAGAAGACTGAGGAGAAGTCGGTTTATTGCTAGTTGTGGACGATCTAAACATCTTTTTATAGTCCATTATAGAGATTCTAGGGAACAAGTACTATGCCTGCCAACTTTCAACTTGATCAGATGACTAAAAATTTTCAGATTGAAATCTTGTCCACTTGGTCACGAAAGAAAGGGTGGGGGGGAGGGCCTTTTTTTCAGGTTCTGCGCATCCGATCGCGACAAACGAGGTGTCAATCGACGGGGCTGATGGGGAGCTATGCACAGGTAAGGTCTAGTCCGGGTAAGTTGGGGGGTTCGGGAGTTATCCTCGAAAAACCCCAAAAATGTCAAATCCAGTAACTCTTTCGAGTAAATTCGCGCTAAAATGGCGCGTGAAAAATCAGAAAAAATTATTTACATGCAGGATCAATCGACCCTACAAGATGACACAGAATTACAACAAATTAAATCGAAAAAATTTTTTAAGTTTCATACAAAAATTTTCAAAGTTAAAAATAATTAAAATTATAAAAAATTACAAATAATATATACAAAATAGTGTTTGATAACGAAGATAATTATGGTCTTAAACTATATTTAAAATATCCGAGTGATCGGATTACTAGAAGTTTGATTTTTGGAAGTTCAATTTCCGATGGTTAGGTTAGGTTAGGTTAGGTTAGGTTAGGTTAGGTTAGGTTAGGTTAGGTTAGGTTAGGTTAGGTTAGGTTAGGTTAGGTTAGGTTAGGTTAGGTTAGGTTAGGTTAGGTTAGGTTAGGTTAGGTTAGGTTAGGTTAGGTTAGGTTTTTTTTTTTTTTTTGGGGTTTGAGTCCCATTACTTTATGTTTTTTATTACAGATGCCAGTCTACGCTTCCAACCGCAGTCCTCGCTAATGGATACGGGCGGCCGGGGTCGGTTGCGCAGACATGCTTGACATATATTAATTTTAAAACTTATTTTACTTTTTAACTTTAAAAACTTACTTAACAAATTTGAGACAAAAATTTTATATAATTACAACGATGGAGTTTGAGACACAATATTTTCCAGACATATTAATTACAACAACATTTTTTATTCAAGAAACGAAATTTTTAGACATAACAATTTTAATTCAGACACAGATGGTAAAGATTATATATTTACTTATATGAAATACAATAGATATTTATAGATGTTAAGAAATTTAAAACAACAAAATTTGACAAAATATATATGATATATAGAAGAATCAAATAATATAATAAATTATTTACACCCCGTAATCAATTTTGCATTTTAGCTGGTTTAACATATATTGGACAGTTGGACAAGAAGAAGATATTGCAGAGTGGTCGGTTTTTAAATTACTATTAGTTTTTACATTATATTTTGAACAATTAAAACACACAGGGGTTGTATTTGCACTGATGTTAGGGCAATTCGTGCTCTGGTGGTTTTTGTCAGCGCAGTGTGAGCAAGGCCTGCAGTCAGACATACAGTTTTTGCTGATATGCCCGAACTGCAGACACTTGAAACACTGCATAAACGGTGAAAAGTCCCCTACGAAGACCTGTTGATGGTCAACGTTAAGTCTTCCGAGCAGCGTAGCTTCCCGCCACACTGCCGGGCTAACTATAAAGACAGCGTTGTATAAGTTGGGGTTCCTATTATTATTACGCTTGAAGCGGAGCTTCAAGTCTTCAGAATCTTTTATGAGTTCAGTAACGGAAGGGTTTTGTGCACTAATGATGGAGGTTAATTCTTCAAGAGGAATGTCCTTAGACACCCCCTTAAGAATTAACATGGGCCGGAGTTTCTTAGCTGGTTCTGCCGAGACTATCGTGGATTCCTTGAGCAGATTCAAGGTCTCCTGGCACTGGGTTTCATTGGAGAACTCCACCCGCACCTTGTTATTCGAGAGGACTTTGACTCTCGAGGGAGCGTAATTTTTATTTTTAAATGAGACGCTCTTTTTAAACTTATTAATTGTTTCCTGCTTATTTTCAGAGGACTCTAAAGGGGTAACAACTATTGCAGGTTTGTAAGATGAGTTAGGGGACTTTTCGGGGGGTATCTTATTTCTGTTTGCAGCGACTTGGGCATAAGAGGGACCGGAACCAGCAGACAGTTCCTCTTTTATCTCTGCTTTAAATTTTGACATCTCCTCCCTCATTACGGAGACCAATTCCTCTCTCAGAACAACGCTATCAACATTTGGAGGAGGAGCAGCCGGTGGATCGGGTGGTGGTTCAAGGGGATAAATATCTGGTTCTAATATGGATGAAAGGTAAATGTCAGATGCTAAACAAATTTCTTCGGCTGCTTCAATTATGTACTTTTTGTTGCCAGAAGTGACGCTCTTGCCTTCACGAATGGCGTTGATGATCTGTCTAGCGAGAGTGTTGATAACATTGTTCATCGAGCGGACGTCCTTAACAGATTTAGCATCAATTGGGAGGGACTTACTGGGAGGTTTCTCTGCCTTTTTAGCTTTAGGTTTAGTTTTGGTTTTAGTTTGTGATGATTCGGGATTTAATTCATCTATTTCATCTGGAGTCATTGCCAACATGAATGCGTCCAGGTCTGGGGAGCTACATCTGCTGTCACTTGCCTGAGCAGCCGCAGATACGGGATTGGTAACATCCGGTTGACTTGTCCCAGCCACCGAAGAGGACTGAGACGAAGTCTTTTTGTTGTTGTTCGGCGGTGATTGGAACATTCTTTTATAGTCCATTTTGCCGCCTGAGGAACCAGTAATGTACCTGCCAAATATTAGCCAAATCTGAGTATAAAATTTCTAACTATTTGATTCTCGTTTACTTGAGTCTGAGAGGATAGGGTGGGGGGGAGGGCCTTTTTTTCAGGTTCTGCGCATCCGATCGCGACAAACGAGGTGTCAATCGACGGGGCTGATGGGGAGCTATGCACAGACACCGGTCTAGTCCAGGTGAGTTGGGGGGTTCGGGAGTTATCCTCGAAAAACCCCAAAAATGTCAAATCCAGTAACTCTTTCGAGTAAATTCGCGCTAAAATGGCGCGCAAAAAATCAGAAAAAATTATTTACATGCAGGATCAATCGACCCTACAAGATGACACAGAATTACAACAAATTAAATCGAAAAAAATTTTTAAGTTTCATACAAAAATTTTCAAAGTTAAAAATAATTAAAATTATAAAAAATTACAAATAATATATACAAAATAGTGTTTGATAACGAAGATAATTATGGTCTTAAACTATATTTAAAATATCCGAGTGATCGGATTACTAGAAGTTTGATTTTTGGAAGTTCAATTTCCGATACACTATTTCGATACGACAGGACTTAGGTGGATTTCGTCCAATCGAAAATAATTTTTTCTCTTTTTTTCAGGTTCTGCGCATCCGATCGCGACAAACGAGGTGTCAATCGACGGGGCTGATGGGGAGCTATGCA
Organism: Heliconius himera; assembly: GCA_021202915.1. Lineage (NCBI taxonomy): Eukaryota > Metazoa > Arthropoda > Insecta > Lepidoptera > Nymphalidae > Heliconius > Heliconius himera. Next base: position 50,259 of record JAJHJA010000193.1, on the reverse strand, counting down.
CAGACACCGGTCTAGTCCAGGTGAGTTGGGGGGTTCGGGAGTTATCCTCGAAAAACCCCAAAAATGTCAAATCCAGTAACTCTTTCGAGTAAATTCGCGCTAAAATGGCGCGCAAAAAATCAGAAAAAATTATTTACATGCAGGATCAATCGACCCTACAAGATGACACAGAATTACAACAAATTAAATCGAAAAAAATTTTTAAGTTTCATACAAAAATTTTCAAAGTTAAAAATAATTAAAATTATAAAAAATTACAAATAATATATACAAAATAGTGTTTGATAACGAAGATAATTATGGTCTTAAACTATATTTAAAATATCCGAGTGATCGGATTACTAGAAGTTTGATTTTTGGAAGTTCAATTTCCGATACACTATTTCGATACGACAGGACTTAGGTGGATTTCGTCCAATCGAAAATAATTTTTTCTCTTTTTTTCAGGTTCTGCGCATCCGATCGCGACAAACGAGGTGTCAATCGACGGGGCTGATGGGGAGCTATGCACAGACACCGGTCTAGTCCAGGTGAGTTGGGGGGTTCGGGAGTTATCCTCGAAAAACCCCAAAAATGTCAAATCCAGTAACTCTTTCGAGTAAATTCGCGCTAAAATGGCGCGCAAAAAATCAGAAAAAATTATTTACATGCAGGATCAATCGACCCTACAAGATGACACAGAATTACAACAAATTAAATCGAAAAAAATTTTTAAGTTTCATACAAAAATTTTCAAAGTTAAAAATAATTAAAATTATAAAAAATTACAAATAATATATACAAAATAGTGTTTGATAACGAAGATAATTATGGTCTTAAACTATATTTAAAATATCCGAGTGATCGGATTACTAGAAGTTTGATTTTTGGAAGTTCAATTTCCGATACACTATTTCGATACGACAGGACTTAGGTGGATTTCGTCCAATCGAAAATAATTTTTTCTCTTTTTTTCAGGTTCTGCGCATCCGATCGCGACAAACGAGGTGTCAATCGACGGGGCTGATGGGGAGCTATGCACAGACACCGGTCTAGTCCAGGTGAGTTGGGGGGTTCGGGAGTTATCCTCGAAAAACCCCAAAAATGTCAAATCCAGTAACTCTTTCGAGTAAATTCGCGCTAAAATGGCGCGCAAAAAATCAGAAAAAATTATTTACATGCAGGATCAATCGACCCTACAAGATGACACAGAATTACAACAAATTAAATCGAAAAAAATTTTTAAGTTTCATACAAAAATTTTCAAAGTTAAAAATAATTAAAATTATAAAAAATTACAAATAATATATACAAAATAGTGTTTGATAACGAAGATAATTATGGTCTTAAACTATATTTAAAATATCCGAGTGATCGGATTACTAGAAGTTTGATTTTTGGAAGTTCAATTTCCGATACACTATTTCGATACGACAGGACTTAGGTGGATTTCGTCCAATCGAAAATAATTTTTTCTCTTTTTTTCAGGTTCTGCGCATCCGATCGCGACAAACGAGGTGTCAATCGACGGGGCTGATGGGGAGCTATGCACAGACACCGGTCTAGTCCAGGTGAGTTGGGGGGTTCGGGAGTTATCCTCGAAAAACCCCAAAAATGTCAAATCCAGTAACTCTTTCGAGTAAATTCGCGCTAAAATGGCGCGCAAAAAATCAGAAAAAATTATTTACATGCAGGATCAATCGACCCTACAAGATGACACAGAATTACAACAAATTAAATCGAAAAAAATTTTTAAGTTTCATACAAAAATTTTCAAAGTTAAAAATAATTAAAATTATAAAAAATTACAAATAATATATACAAAATAGTGTTTGATAACGAAGATAATTATGGTCTTAAACTATATTTAAAATATCCGAGTGATCGGATTACTAGAAGTTTGATTTTTGGAAGTTCAATTTCCGATACACTATTTCGATACGACAGGACTTAGGTGGATTTCGTCCAATCGAAAATAATTTTTTCTCTTTTTTTCAGGTTCTGCGCATCCGATCGCGACAAACGAGGTGTCAATCGACGGGGCTGATGGGGAGCTATGCACAGACACCGGTCTAGTCCAGGTGAGTTGGGGGGTTCGGGAGTTATCCTCGAAAAACCCCAAAAATGTCAAATCCAGTAACTCTTTCGAGTAAATTCGCGCTAAAATGGCGCGCAAAAAATCAGAAAAAATTATTTACATGCAGGATCAATCGACCCTACAAGATGACACAGAATTACAACAAATTAAATCGAAAAAAATTTTTAAGTTTCATACAAAAATTTTCAAAGTTAAAAATAATTAAAATTATAAAAAATTACAAATAATATATACAAAATAGTGTTTGATAACGAAGATAATTATGGTCTTAAACTATATTTAAAATATCCGAGTGATCGGATTACTAGAAGTTTGATTTTTGGAAGTTCAATTTCCGATACACTATTTCGATACGACAGGACTTAGGTGGATTTCGTCCAATCGAAAATAATTTTTTCTCTTTTTTTCAGGTTCTGCGCATCCGATCGCGACAAACGAGGTGTCAATCGACGGGGCTGATGGGGAGCTATGCACAGACACCGGTCTAGTCCAGGTGAGTTGGGGGGTTCGGGAGTTATCCTCGAAAAACCCCAAAAATGTCAAATCCAGTAACTCTTTCGAGTAAATTCGCGCTAAAATGGCGCGCAAAAAATCAGAAAAAATTATTTACATGCAGGATCAATCGACCCTACAAGATGACACAGAATTACAACAAATTAAATCGAAAAAAATTTTTAAGTTTCATACAAAAATTTTCAAAGTTAAAAATAATTAAAATTATAAAAAATTACAAATAATATATACAAAATAGTGTTTGATAACGAAGATAATTATGGTCTTAAACTATATTTAAAATATCCGAGTGATCGGATTACTAGAAGTTTGATTTTTGGAAGTTCAATTTCCGATACACTATTTCGATACGACAGGACTTAGGTGGATTTCGTCCAATCGAAAATAATTTTTTCTCTTTTTTTCAGGTTCTGCGCATCCGATCGCGACAAACGAGGTGTCAATCGACGGGGCTGATGGGGAGCTATGCACAGACACCGGTCTAGTCCAGGTGAGTTGGGGGGTTCGGGAGTTATCCTCGAAAAACCCCAAAAATGTCAAATCCAGTAACTCTTTCGAGTAAATTCGCGCTAAAATGGCGCGCAAAAAATCAGAAAAAATTATTTACATGCAGGATCAATCGACCCTACAAGATGACACAGAATTACAACAAATTAAATCGAAAAAAATTTTTAAGTTTCATACAAAAATTTTCAAAGTTAAAAATAATTAAAATTATAAAAAATTACAAATAATATATACAAAATAGTGTTTGATAACGAAGATAATTATGGTCTTAAACTATATTTAAAATATCCGAGTGATCGGATTACTAGAAGTTTGATTTTTGGAAGTTCAATTTCCGATACACTATTTCGATACGACAGGACTTAGGTGGATTTCGTCCAATCGAAAATAATTTTTTCTCTTTTTTTCAGGTTCTGCGCATCCGATCGCGACAAACGAGGTGTCAATCGACGGGGCTGATGGGGAGCTATGCACAGACACCGGTCTAGTCCAGGTGAGTTGGGGGGTTCGGGAGTTATCCTCGAAAAACCCCAAAAATGTCAAATCCAGTAACTCTTTCGAGTAAATTCGCGCTAAAATGGCGCGCAAAAAATCAGAAAAAATTATTTACATGCAGGATCAATCGACCCTACAAGATGACACAGAATTACAACAAATTAAATCGAAAAAAATTTTTAAGTTTCATACAAAAATTTTCAAAGTTAAAAATAATTAAAATTATAAAAAATTACAAATAATATATACAAAATAGTGTTTGATAACGAAGATAATTATGGTCTTAAACTATATTTAAAATATCCGAGTGATCGGATTACTAGAAGTTTGATTTTTGGAAGTTCAATTTCCGATACACTATTTCGATACGACAGGACTTAGGTGGATTTCGTCCAATCGAAAATAATTTTTTCTCTTTTTTTCAGGTTCTGCGCATCCGATCGCGACAAACGAGGTGTCAATCGACGGGGCTGATGGGGAGCTATGCACAGACACCGGTCTAGTCCAGGTGAGTTGGGGGGTTCGGGAGTTATCCTCGAAAAACCCCAAAAATGTCAAATCCAGTAACTCTTTCGAGTAAATTCGCGCTAAAATGGCGCGCAAAAAATCAGAAAAAATTATTTACATGCAGGATCAATCGACCCTACAAGATGACACAGAATTACAACAAATTAAATCGAAAAAAATTTTTAAGTTTCATACAAAAATTTTCAAAGTTAAAAATAATTAAAATTATAAAAAATTACAAATAATATATACAAAATAGTGTTTGATAACGAAGATAATTATGGTCTTAAACTATATTTAAAATATCCGAGTGATCGGATTACTAGAAGTTTGATTTTTGGAAGTTCAATTTCCGATACACTATTTCGATACGACAGGACTTAGGTGGATTTCGTCCAATCGAAAATAATTTTTTCTCTTTTTTTCAGGTTCTGCGCATCCGATCGCGACAAACGAGGTGTCAATCGACGGGGCTGATGGGGAGCTATGCACAGACACCGGTCTAGTCCAGGTGAGTTGGGGGGTTCGGGAGTTATCCTCGAAAAACCCCAAAAATGTCAAATCCAGTAACTCTTTCGAGTAAATTCGCGCTAAAATGGCGCGCAAAAAATCAGAAAAAATTATTTACATGCAGGATCAATCGACCCTACAAGATGACACAGAATTACAACAAATTAAATCGAAAAAAATTTTTAAGTTTCATACAAAAATTTTCAAAGTTAAAAATAATTAAAATTATAAAAAATTACAAATAATATATACAAAATAGTGTTTGATAACGAAGATAATTATGGTCTTAAACTATATTTAAAATATCCGAGTGATCGGATTACTAGAAGTTTGATTTTTGGAAGTTCAATTTCCGATACACTATTTCGATACGACAGGACTTAGGTGGATTTCGTCCAATCGAAAATAATTTTTTCTCTTTTTTTCAGGTTCTGCGCATCCGATCGCGACAAACGAGGTGTCAATCGACGGGGCTGATGGGGAGCTATGCACAGACACCGGTCTAGTCCAGGTGAGTTGGGGGGTTCGGGAGTTATCCTCGAAAAACCCCAAAAATGTCAAATCCAGTAACTCTTTCGAGTAAATTCGCGCTAAAATGGCGCGCAAAAAATCAGAAAAAATTATTTACATGCAGGATCAATCGACCCTAC
>JAJHJA010000193.1:30000-40000 GCA_021202915.1 Heliconius himera | reverse complement strand
TTTCATGAATTGCCTGAATTATTTGTCTAGCAAGTCTGTTGATAACGTCGCTCATAGAGCGAACATCTTTAACTTCCGATGCCTGCGCCGGAAGGGGCCTACGCTCTGTTTTATCTGCCTTTTTGGCTTTAAGCTTAGACTTGACCTGAGATGACTCGATGACGGTGCCATCTATTTCTACCTCCGTGGACATTGCCAACATGAGAGAGTCGATATCCGGGGAGCTACACCTACTGTCAGTCGCCTGAGCAGCACCAGCCCCCCTGGTTTGACGGCTGGGCCCAGCCTCTGAAGGAGACTGAGTCTTTTTATTACTAACGGTGGGTGAACTGAACATTTTTTTATAATCCATAATGGGAGAATAAAATATAATAAAAACTATCACTAATCGGACAACTACAATTGCTGTAGTACAGGGCGCCACAACCTGCTCCTATACTATATATTAAAATAATAAATAAATGAAATTATTTCCTATAGTTATTTTTTCCCCTGTTATATTATATTAAAACTTAGGTAACTTAAACTATACTTATATTATACTAATCATATATACTATCTAAAAATAAAAGGAATATAAAAGTAAAATGCAACAAATAAAATATATTAAAATTCTATAAATACACAGGCTGACACAACCGGTCCCTATACTATAATATTTAAATTTAAAAACAAATAAAATATACTAAAATTATATAAATACACTGTAGTCCAAGATACAACAACCTGACCCTATACTATAACCCAGTAAGGGGCGGGGCCTATAAGCACAACGTGAGTGCCACAGTGTATAATCTACAATATTTAAAATTTTTTATTTAACTAATATTTAATAGAAAAACCTAGGGATTTATGTTATACGTACGAATTAAGTTATTATAATATTCATAATACTTTTTGAAAATAAATAAAGTAATAAAAGTTACGTTTAAACAAAATTATATACAAATTATATTACCAAAATTCTTAATTATTATAATATTTAACAAAAATCACCTTATACTATACACTATAAATTATTCTAATATATTAATTGTCATCACATATACATTATTAAATAAAAAGTTTAATAAAATAAATTGTTTAGGCGCTCTGCAAACAGTGGTGATCACTGATACACTGTGGTCGGGGGCGGGGCCTAGCGGAGCGTCGGTGCCACAGCCTAACGACGTACGCTTCTTCAAAATACGCGTTACGTGTTCAGATTCTGGATTTGACTTTTTTATTTATGAGTGGATTCTGATGGGACTTTCTTCAAAGGGAAGCCTGTGCCCAAAAAATGATCTTCACCAAGTTCCACCAGAATCGACACTCAGGAAGGTACTCAAAATTGCAAAGTTATAGGTTTTTAATTTTAACACTTGCCACAAAGTGCAGCAACGCAGATATCACAAAAACTACAATGAATAACAATCTGAAATTTTGCACAGGTATTCTGAGATAACTAAACTATTGAATTATATAGAAAAAATTTATAAGTCCTAATCAAAAAATTTAAAATATTTAGGTCCAAAGTTAATAATTAAGTGAATTTTATGGTTTTTCCTTAATATTTTCCAAACTATAAACTTTATTTTTAAACTGTTTACACATTCTGAACTAGGAAAACACTCCGCGTCTTTTGGTATATGTGTCCATTCACTCCGACTCTCCGTTTAAAAACGAGCCGCACATCCGGTTTCTGCTTCTGCTTAGTCTTTCCTTTATAACTTTTTTATTTATAGGTGGATAATTATAATATTTTGCACAAATGTTCTTAATTAAATAGTCTATAGGTAGAAATAATAAAAATATGTGGTTATCGCTTTAAATTTTACGTAACTGACCTCTGAATTTTAATAATTGTTGAATTTTGTCCATTTTCCGGGTTTTTCCTTTATAAGTCACTCACTTTTCACCGGATTTTCTTTTTTAAACCACATTCTTAAATGTCTCATCAAGGCGCTTCTAACTATATAAAACACTACTCTCTACGACTCTCCGTTTGGAAACGAGCGGCGAGGCCAATTTACAGAAAAACACTAATAACTAAAAAACGGAGAGTTGGAAAAAACTGAAACTTTGCAGAAACGTGAAGAAACACTATATACATCAGTTGGTAAAATAAAAAAGTGGGGTAACAGATCTTATTTACCCGCCGCACGCGAAAAACTGATTTTTTAGGCACACTTTTACACCAATTTGAAATTAAAACTCCGCTTATATAAAAAGTACTTGTCCGATTTTCAAAATTTTTGCTGATTAATGTAGAGGAACTTAGTAACTAACTCTATGTACTAGCTTAACACGATAGAATAACTAAAACTATTTTTAAAACACTTATTTAACTAATTTATGTTTATTTCACTAAGGAAAACACAGTTTTTCATGTTTTTTTGGCACTTTCACTTTTCCGATTTTTATAATTTTTTCACTATCGTGTAGCTGAATTTAGCGCGCAACTTTTAACACCTTTCACAACTTTCTACGATAAATAGTTCTTAACTTGTGATTTTTTTGAAATAACTTAGACGTTTTTTGGCCTGGGAGACCGCGGACGCGTGCGTTCTCGACGCGAGCTCGGCCCAGACTGGTTAGGTTAGGTTAGGTTAGGTTAGGTTAGGTTAGGTTAGGTTAGGTTAGGTTAGGTTAGGTTAGGTTAGGTTAGGTTAGGTTAGGTTAGGTTAGGTTAGGTTAGGTTAGGTTAGGTTAGGTTAGGTTAGGTTAGGTTAGGTTAGGTTAGGTTAGGTTAGGTTAGGTTAGGTTAGGTTAGGTTAGGTTAGGTTAGGTTAGGTTAGGTTAGGTTAGGTTAGGTTAGGTTAGGTTAGGTTAGGTTAGGTTAGGTTAGGTTAGGTTAGGTTAGGTTAGGTTAGGTTAGGTTAGGTTAGGTTAGGTTAGGTTAGGTTAGGTTAGGTTAGGTTAGGTTAGGTTAGGTTAGGTTAGGTTAGGTTAGGTTAGGTTAGGTTAGGTTAGGTTAGGTTAGGTTAGGTTTTTTTTTTTTTTTGGGAGTTGAATCCCTTGACTTTGTGTTTTTATTACAAATGCCAGTCCACGCTTCCAACCGCAGTCCTCGCTAATGTATACGGGCGGCCGGGGTCGGTTGCGCAGACATGCCTGACATATTTTATTTTGATAACTTATTTTACTTTTTTAACTTTAAAACGGACAAGAAATTATTTTAGAAACAAACATATTTTTTGATTGACAACAAAATTATTTAAGACACAACATTTAAAGAAGACAAATTTAGATAACAATTTTATTTTAGACACTACACAATAAGACACAATTATACTTGAGACACAATTTTTATAGCAATAAATACAATATATGTATTTAAATATAATATAACAAATAAACATGCAGATGAGACTCAAAGTAATTTAACAACAAAAAGAAAATTTTACAAAAAAAGGAGATATATATATAAGTAGGACAAAAATCAACAAAATTATATACCATAATCAATTTTACACTTTAATTGGTTAGAAATGTACTGAACGGTTGGACAATTAACAGAAGTTGCGGAGTGGTTGGTATTTAAATGACTATTGGTTTTAGCGTTATATTTACAACAGTTGAAACAAACAGGAGTATTACTAGTATGAGGACAATTTGCAACCTGATGAGTTTTATCAGAACAATGTGAACAAGGCCTACAGTCGGACATACAGTTTTTACTGATATGGCCAAACTGTAGACACTTGTAACATTGCATGAACGGAGAGAAGTCCCCCACAAAGACTTGCTGATGGTCTACATTCAGCCTTCCCAGGTTTGTTGCTTCGCGCCACACCGCTGGACTTACTATAAATACGGCGTTATAAAGATTAGGATTTCTATTGTTGTTTCTACGGAATCTGAGTTTAAAATCATCTGGCTCTACGGTTAAATTTGTAAGTGTGGAATTTTGTTGGATGATGACTGAGGACAATTCCTCAAGGGGGATGTCTTTTGACACCCCCTTGAGGATGAGCATGGGGCGAAGCTTTTTAGCGGGTTCGGCAGTAACTGTGGTAGAGTCCTTCAGGTGATTTAAAGTTTCCTTACATTGGGACTCATTTACAAATTCGACTCTGACCTTATTGTTAGATAAAACTTTAACATTGGTGGGAGCATAATTTTTATTTTTGAAAGAGATACTTTTCTTAAATTTATTGATAGTTTCTTGCTTATTGTCAGAGGATTCAAGGGGAGAAACTACAATGGCGGGTTTATACTGGGATTTGGGGGACTTCACAGGGGGTGATTGGGAGTTATTTGATGCCACCTGGGCATAAGTGGGGCCAGAAAACTGTTCTTTAAGTTCAGACTTAAGTCTCTCCATTTCCTCTCGCATAACTGTAGCGATCTCCGTTCTCAAGGTGTTGCTATCCACGGGTGGGGGAGGAGGTGCCGGAGCCGGCGTATCGGGTGGCGGATCAGAGTCACCAGGCTCCAAAATTGATGCTAAATAAATGTCGGCGGCTAAGGAAATTTCTTCAGCCGCCTCCACAATATACTTTTTATTTACAGAAGTGACACTTTTATTCTCACGGATTGAGTTAATTATCTGTCTGGCGAGGGTGGTTATAATGTGGTTCATGGAACGGACATCCTTTACATCGCGAGCGTCAACTGGAAGAGACTTATTGGGGGGCTTTTCTGCCTTGGCAGCTTTACCCTTGGCTTTGGGCTTTGATTTATCCTGAGTTACATCTGGGACTATTTCGTCTATTTCTCCTTCAGGAGACATGGCCAACAGGAAAGTGTCGAGATCCGGGGAGCTACATCGGCTGTCGATTGCCTGAGCAGCGCTCAACCCGGGATTGACCTTTTCCTGACGACTTGTTCCAGCCTCCGGAGGAGACTGATACAAAGTCGTTTTATGAGCATTTGTGGACGAACGAAACATCTTTTTATAGTCCATTTTAGTAAATGAGGGAATAAGCAATATTCCTGCAAAATTTCAAGGAAATCGGACAACAAAAATTTTAAAAATTGAAGTTTTGTTTACTAGGGTCTGAGAGGATAGGGTGGGGGGGAGGGCCTTTTTTCAGGTTCTGCGCATCCGATCGCGACAAACGAGGTGTCAATCGACGGGGCTGATGGGGAGCTATGCACAGACACCGGTCTAGTCCAGGTGAGTTGGGGGGTTCGGGAGTTATCCTCGAAAAACCCCAAAAATGTCAAATCCAGTAACTCTTTCGAGTAAATTCGCGCTAAAATGGCGCGCAAAAAATCAGAAAAAATTATTTACATGCAGGATCAATCGACCCTACAAGATGACACAGAGTTACAACAAATTAAATCAAAAAAATTTTTTAAGTTTTCATACAAAATTTTCAAAGTTAAAAATAATTAAAATTATAAAAAATTACAAATAATATATACAAAATAGTGTTTGATAACGAAGATAATTATGATCTAAAACTATATTTAAAATATCCGAGTGATCGGATTACTAGAAGTTTGATTTTTGGAAGTTCAATTTCCGATGGTTAGGTTAGGTTAGGTTAGGTTAGGTTAGGTTAGGTTAGGTTAGGTTAGGTTAGGTTAGGTTAGGTTAGGTTAGGTTAGGTTAGGTTAGGTTAGGTTAGGTTAGGTTAGGTTAGGTTAGGTTAGGTTAGGTTAGGTTAGGTTAGGTTAGGTTAGGTTAGGTTAGGTTAGGTTAGGTTAGGTTAGGTTAGGTTAGGTTAGGTTAGGTTAGGTTAGGTTAGGTTAGGTTAGGTTAGGTTAGGTTAGGTTAGGTTAGGTTAGGTTAGGTTAGGTTAGGTTAGGTTAGGTTAGGTTAGGTTAGGTTAGGTTAGGTTAGGTTAGGTTAGGTTAGGTTAGGTTAGGTTAGGTTAGGTTAGGTTAGGTTAGGTTAGGTTAGGTTAGGTTAGGTTAGGTTAGGTTAGGTTAGGTTAGGTTAGGTTAGGTTAGGTTAGGTTAGGTTAGGTTAGGTTAGGTTAGGTTAGGTTAGGTTAGGTTAGGTTAGGTTAGGTTAGGTTAGGTTAGGTTAGGTTAGGTTAGGTTAGGTTAGGTTAGGTTAGGTTAGGTTAGGTTAGGTTAGGTTAGGTTAGGTTTTTTTTTTTTTTTTTTTTTTTTTGATCCCCTTGACAATTTTAAATAACTATTACCAGTCCACACTTCCGACCGCAGTCCTCGCTAATGTATACGGGCGGCCGGGGTCGGTCATGCAGACATGTAGGACTTATTTATTTTCTTAACATTATTTACATTTAAAACTTTCCTTAAAACAGATATAACTTATATAACAATTATCTTAATTACATGACAAACTTACATTAAGACTCAATTTAAAAAGAGACAATTTATATTACAATATATATTATAAATGACAATAAAAAGAATTTTTTAACAGACAATAATTTCTAAGACGCATTGATAGAACGACTTATTTTATAACTTATATTTAACAACAATTAGAGTAACTTAACTTTATTATGAACAGAAATTTTACTTTAACAACTAGAGGTTTGATGACATTATGACTATATACACTACAATTTGTGAAAGACTAAAATTTTGTATAAGAAAAAAACACGAATAAAAGGTAAAAATAAAAGATGACATATTTACAAAGTTACATGACAGTTTGGAATTCCGTAATCAATTTTTGACTTTACTTGGTTCTGGAGATATTGAACGGTGGGGCAGCTAAGTGAGACGGCAGAGTGATTAACATTGATATTACTATTTGTCTTACTATTATATTTATTACAATTGTAACAGGTGGGAGTGACGTCATTTTTGACGTGTGGGCAATTTGGTAACTGGTGGTTAGTTTCTGCACAATGTGAACAAGGCCTACAATCGGACTCACAGTTATTACTAGTGTGACCGAATTGCAGGCACTTGTAACACTGGATGAACGGTGAGAAGTCCCCCACAAATACCTGCTGATGGTCGACATTGAGACGCCCCAGCTGAGTTGCTGAGTGCCACACCGCTGGAGCGACTATGAAGACAGCATTATACAGGTTTGGGTTTCTATTGTTATTACGTCGGAATCTAAGTTTGAAATCGTCGGGTTCTTTTATTATTTGATTAATGGTGGGGTTTTGTTGCATTATAATGGAAGTCAAATCCTCAAGGGGAATATCCTTGGACACACCCTTGAGGATAAGCATGGGACGGAGCTTTTTGGCCGGCTCTACACTAACTACTGTCGAAGACCTTAACTGCTCCAATGTATCATTACACTGTGATTCGGTTTGGAATTCTACTCTTACTTTATTGTTAGCTATTGAACGAACCCGCGTCGGCGCATAACTTTTGTTTCTAAAAGAAACACATTTTTTAAATTTACTTAGCGCTTCTTTTTTATTTTCAGGTTCTTCGACCAGGGAAACTACTAGAGCCGGCTTGTACTGTGATTTGTGGGTGGACTTCTCAGGGGGCGGGGAGGACTTAGATGCAGCCACCTGCGCGTATGAAGCTGTGGAGGTAAGTTCCTCTTTGATTTCCTCTTTAAATTTTGTAATCTCCTCTCTCACGGCGGAGACAATCTCCTCCCTAAGAGCGACGCTATCAACAGCTGGGGATGGAGGTACAGAAGCCGCCGGCACTGAAGATGACAACAAGATTGGAGGTTCTACCTGCGATTCAAGGTAAGCGCCTGCAGCTATTCCTATTTCTTCGGCGGCTTCAATAATAAAACGCTTGTTGATTGAGGTGACACTTTTATTTTCATGAATTGCCTGGATTATTTGTCTAGCAAGTCTGTTGATAACGTCACTCATAGAGCGAACGTCTTTAACTTCCGATGCCTGCGCCGGAAGGGGCCTACGCTCTGTTTTATCAGCCTTTTTGGCTTTAAGCTTTGATTTGGCCTGAGATGACTCGATGACGGTGCCATCTATTTCGACTTCCGTGGACATTGCCAACATGAGAGAGTCGATATCGGGGGAGCTACATCTACTGTCAGTCGCCTGAGCAGCACCAGCCCCCCTGGTTTGACGGCTGGGCCCAGCCTCTGAAGGAGACTGAGACAAAGTCTTTTTATTGCTACCGGTGGGTGAGCTGAACATTTTTTTATAGTCCATTATGTGGAAAATAAAATATAATAAAAACTATCACTAACCGGACAACTACAATTGCTGTAGTACAGGGCGCCACAACCTGCTCCTATACTATATATGAAAATAATAAATAAATAAATAAGATTATTACCAATTGTTATTTTGTTACCCTTTATATATTGTTGAAACGTAATTAACTTATTCTATACTTATATTATATTAAACCTATATACTAACTAAAAAATACATAAAACACTAATATATACAATATAACAAAACAAAACAAAAAAAAAAAAAAAGAAAAATATTAAACTTATATAAAAATACACTGTGGTACAGGATGCCGCCACCTGGCCCTAGACTATAATACACAGTAAGGGGCGTGGCCTACAGCATAGCGTGAGTGCCACAGTGTATAAACTATAAAATTATATATTTATATTTAATTAATGTATAATAGACTAACACTATAAATTTAAATTATTAATATTAACTTATTATTTTAATGATAAGAGTACCTTTTTACAAAAGAAATATATTAATAAAAGTGAAATTTACCCAAAATTATATATAAATTATGTTTATAAAATTCTTAATTATTAAAAAATATTACAAAAATCATATAATACTGTACTCTGTAAAATGAACTTATAAATTAATTACAATACTAATATAAAATAAAATAAAATTATAAAAAAAACAAATTGTTTTGGCGCTCTGCAACCAGGCGTGATCACTGATACACTGTGGTCGGGGGCGGGGCCTAGCGAAGCGTCGGTGCCACAGCCTAAGGACGTACGCTTCTTCAAAATACGCGTTACGAGTTCAGATTCTGGATTTGACTTTTTTATTTATGGGTGGATTCTGATGGGACTTTCTTCAAAGGGAAGCCTGTGTCCAAAAAATGATCTTCTCCAAGTTCCACCAGAATCGACACTCAGGAAGGTACTCAAAATTGCAAAGTTATAGGTTTTTAATTTTAACACTTGCCACAAAGTGCAGCAACGCAGATATCACAAAAACTACAATGAATAACAATCTGAAATTTTGCACAGGTATTCTGAGATAACTAAACTATTGAATTATATAGAAAAAATTTATAAGTCTTAACCAAAAAAATTAAAATATTTAGGTCCAAAGTTAATAATTAAGTGAATTTTATGGTTTTTCCTTAATATTTTCCAAACTATAAACTTTATTTTTAAACTGTTTACACATTCTGAACTAGGAAAACACTCCGCGTCTTTTGGTATATGTGTCCATTCACTCCGACTCTCCGTTTAAAAACGAGCCGCACATCCGGTTTCTGCTTCTGCTTAGTCTTTCCTTTATAACTTTTTTATTTATAGGTGGATAATTATAATATTTTGCACAAATGTTCTTAATTAAATAGTCTATAGGTAGAAATAATAAAAATATGTGGTTATCGCTTTAAATTTTACGTAACTGACCTCTGAATTTTAATAATTGTTGAATTTTGTCCATTTTCCGGGTTTTTCCTTTATAAGTCACTCACTTTTCACCGGATTTTCTTTTTTAAACCACATTCTTAAATGTCTCATCAAGGCGCTTCTAACTATATAAAACACTACTCTCTACGACTCTCCGTTTGGAAACGAGCGGCGAGGCCAATTTACAGAAAAACACTAATAACTAAAAAACGGAGAGTTGGAAAAAACTGAAACTTTGCAGAAACGTGAAGAACAACTATATACATCAGTTGGTAAAATAAAAAAGTGGGGTAACAGATCTTATTTACCCGCCGCACGCGAAAAACTGATTTTTTAGGCACACTTTTACACCGATTTGAAATTAAAACTCCGCTTATATAAAAAGTACTTGTCCGATTTTCAAAATTTTTGCTGATTAATGTAGAGGAACTTAGTAACTAACTCTATGTACTAGCTTAACACGATAGAATAATTAAAACTATTTTTAAAACACTTATTTAACTAATTTATGTTTATTTCACTAAGGAAAACACAGTTTTTCATGGTTTTTTGGCACTTTCACTT
>JAJHJA010000193.1:0-27500 GCA_021202915.1 Heliconius himera | reverse complement strand
CTGCTATGTCCGCCTCTTCATTACCTAATATACCTACGTGCGCTTTTATCCATATAAATCTAATTTGGCTGTGTGATGAATTAATGAATTTATGTATATTAGGATTACTAATTTCCTGAAGCGCCGACATACAATCCGATAAAATGGTAACCTGCTCGAGGTGTGTGTTTATTGAAACCCATTCCACAGCACATTGCAATGCAAAAAGCTCCGCCTGGAACACCGAGCAGACCGAGCAGCTGGAATGGAGTTTCAATTTACGTGTTACTTTTAAGTTTGTGTCCGTGTATATAATGAAAGCAGCTCCAACTCTACCATCTGAGTCCTTACTACCATCTGTGTAAATTTTTATTGGAGAGCTGGTAGTTTTATTATCGACTTCGGACTGGTCCAAAGCCGTGTCAACTGTAATGTAAACTCTTTTGGCTGGGTGTAAAAGCGATTTAGGTAAAGCTGGTTTTTGTAATTGGATGTCAGCTGGGAGGAAGACACTCGTGCCCTGAAGCCTGGCAAGTTCCACATTATGAACTTCTAAAATTTTTAGGTGTAGCGGGACTTGATTGGCCAAAGCTATTGCAGCTGTAGTGGAAATAGTTCGAAAACCTTTTATTTCACGGATAGCAAACCCCCTCTGAAAGCTACTTAGTTTTTTGATAATCACTTTAAATTTAATTACTGACCCCCAGATGCCTGCAGCATATGTGATAATCGGTTGGATGACTTGGCGGTAAATGATTGATATATTCTCACTGCTTATCCCCCAGGTGGAGGCAGTGAAAATGCAAAGTTTGTGGAAAATTTTGTTGGCCTTATCTATTGCGTAATTTACGTGTTTAATGAATTTAAGTCTCTGGTCTATTACTATGCCTAAAATTTTGATGTCTGAGTGATATTTAAGAGGTGAATTATTAATATAAACTATTGCTTTTTTGGCTTTTTTTGTAAATGAAATTAATTTTGTTTTATCTGGTCCAAAATCTAACTTAACGCATTTTCCCCATTCAATAATTTTTATGATGGCGTTGTTTGCAGCATCTTGGAGGTCAGCAACGTTGTGAGCCTCTACAACGAGGAGCACATCGTCGGCAAATGCCTGTATGTGACAGCCCTCTGGAAGGTCCCTTTCGAGCAACTCATCCAAGATGAGATTCCAGAAGACTGGACCACACACAGAGCCTTGAATGCAACCCCTCGTCATAGTTTTACTAGCTGAAGCCTCGGCAAAATTTAAGTTAACAACTCTATTATTCAAGTAATTTTTTATTAATCTATATATATTCCTAGGACATTTAATTTTATTTAATCTATTAAGTAGGGCCGGCCACCAAGCATTATCGAATGCCGCTTTAATGTCTAATGACACCGCTATTACCATTTTTTTATTGTTCAGCGCTGATTTAATATGGTCTATTGCTGTATATAGGGCATTAATAGTAGATTTTTGCGCTTTAAAACCAAACTGACGGGGATTATCTAAATTGTTTGTATAAATATGATGGTTTAATCTGTTTATTAATAATTTTTCTAATGATTTTCCTAAGATATTTAATAAACCAATGGGCCTATAAGAGGCAACGTCATTGTAATCTGATTTGCCAGGCTTTGGCACTGTGACAACCTGAGCAGTTTTCCAAATGTTAGGGAAATGTGATAACTTTAAGCAACTATTGTATATATCGAAAAAGAGGATAGGACATACGTTAAATGCAGCTACACATATATCGGCTGTAAGATGGTCGGGGCCAGGGGCTTTCTTAGTGCTCATGGACTTAAGAGCCGCTTCGATCTCTTCTAGCGTGAATTCTACGTCGTCGGGAGTCACCGGTGAGTTCTCTGACAACCTTCTAATGGTGGAGTGTTCAGGGAGAGTGTCTGAGGTGTCATCTGGGTAAAAGCTGCTTAGCAAGAGGTTAGCTGTTTCCTCACTATTTTTTGTGTGTGTACCATTAGCAGAAAGTGTTGAAGGGGTAGTGTAAGTGGAGGTTTTAAGTAGCCTATTCGTTACAGCCCATACGTCTTCTTTCCCTTGCCTAGTGCAAAATTCTTTAAAATTATCCCTAGAGGCTTTACTGATGGCGTTAGAGTATTTTAATCTTAGTTCTTCCCTTTCCGTAAGAATATTATTTATGGGTTTTTTACTTTTAATTAAATCCTGTAGCCTGTGGTGCAAGTGAATTACCTGCTCTTTAAGCGATTGAAGTTCTTCATTCCACCAAGGGATGAAGGACTTCTTTCGCTTGCTCGGCTGAAATGATAACTCACATGCATCCTGAATTATTTTTGTAAGATTATTTGTTGTGTTTTCTAATTTATCTATAGTTGCGTGCTCGAGTTTATAGTCTAGTATATTAGATTGAGAGAGGTTTTCTGCTAATATATTGTGAAATTTATGCCAATCTGCTTTGTGCGTATTATATTTATATGTAGATTTTTTACAGTTTTTATTTAGTTTTCTGGGATTAAATGCAAAGTTGAAATCAATGGCTTCGTGGTCCGACGACGGACAGGCTGTTTTATTTACGTTCCAATTTATTATTTTCGTTATTGTATTCGATGACACTAACGTCAGATCTATAATAGAGGTCCTTAGTTGACCATGTGTAACAGTTTTATAAGTAGGTGTGTCCCCAGAGTTACATAAGTGTAGGTTGTTTGAAGTTATGAGATTATGTATTTCGTTACCCCTTTTATTACTTTTATAACTACCCCAGGCAGTGTGCCAACCGTTAAAATCTCCGCCTACTATTAGCCAATCTCTATTGAAATCTTTCACCAAGCACTCAAGCCTAGCCAGCGTATTATCTGTATCTTGATTCGGCTCTATATAGACGCTCGCGATGATCAACCTGCGCCCCCGCACTCCCAGCTGCACCACGCTAATGTTGGGAGTCGAGTACTGTGTGAGAATCGTTGGCGCACCGAGACCCTGTTTTAACATTATACAAGCTTTCACCCTCTCATTATTTACACTATTTTGAAATATGTAGTAACCCGGAATACTTTTCATTATTTTCCCCTCCCCTACGTGCGGTTCGCTGATGATTCCCACATCGTAGTTCCCCTTTACAAAATATTGTATGAATTCCCATTGCCACGTATAGGAACGTCCAACATTACACTGTATAAATTTAATACTGTTAATCTTATTTTCACTCGACTTCTGGTTATGTTTATAAATATCCATAGTCGATTTTGTTTTTTATTTGATTTGACATATATTTTACCGTTGGACAGTTCGTAGACGTGGCGATGTGATCTGTGGCTATATTGTTGTTAGTTTTGTTATTATATCTTATACAGTTATAACAGTTAGGTTTCTTTACTTTACAGGTGGCGTGCGGGCAGCTGGCGAGCTGGTGGGTGGTGTCGGCGCAGTATGCACAGGGCCTGCAGTCGGACGCACAGTTTTTGCTGATGTGTCCGAACTGCAGGCACCTGTAACACTGTATGAAGGGGGAGAAGTCTCCCACAAACACCTTCTGGTGGTCGACGTTCAACCTCCCCAGGCGAGTGGCTTCGTGCCACACGGTCGGACTAACTATGAAGACGGCGTTATAAAGGTAAGTGTTTTTATTGTTATTTCTTTTAAATCTTAACTTCAAATCTTCTTCCGACTTTATTATTTCACCTATTGTTTTATTTTGTTGTTTAATGATATCGCTAAGTTCCTCAACCGGGATGTCGTTGGATACTCCTTTGAGTATTAACATTGGGGACAGTTTTTTCGCAGGTTCCGCAGTTATTACAGTGGAATTTTTTAGATTGACTAACGTTTCCTCGCACTGTATCTCGTTTTGGAATTCTACCCTAAGTTTATTTTTAGCTATCGGTTGGACTCGAACTGGTGCATAGTTTTTATTTCGGAAGGAAATACTTTTTTTAAACTTGTTAATTGTCTCTGCTTTGGATTCAACATTTTCTTTAGATGTAACAACAATGGCTGGTTTGTAAGCGGACTTTGCGGGTTTCACAGTAGGTTGTTTATTAGAGGTAAGTACCTGAGCGTAAGATGAATTATTATTAATTGTGTTATCAGATTTTAATTCTATTTTTAATTTATTAATTTCCTCCCTCATTACTGCGACTAGTTCCTGTTTGAGGGTTATATTATTATCGGAGGGAGGTAGAGGTAGAGGTGGAGGTGGAGGTGGGGAGACAGACTTATCTGGCGGCTGCGCTTCCGATGAAGTTAATATTTTTAATAAGTTGTCTGTCGCCTTTCTGATTTCTGACGAAGCGGTTATAATAAATTTTTTATTTGTGGTTGTGACGCTCCTGTTCTCTTCTACCGCGTATTTGATAGATATTGTTAATGAATTTACTACAGTACTATATGAAGCTAAATCGCAGACAGAGCTTGCAAGAGCCGGGAGGGGTTTATCTGCTTTAAGAGCAGTGGATGCTTTGCTTTTGGTCTTAGGCTGCTTTTGCGGCTGTTCGTCGAGGGATATTTCGGGTGATATTTGCAGAACCATAGGGGAGATGTCTGAACTCACACTGCTAGCGCAAAGCTCGTCCTGCACAGAACATTCTAAACCTGCACATGCTGGAGAACCGGTAGGTTGATCGATTGAAACTTCCATAGTATGTGCGACTGAATCAGATTTACGCTGTTTTGGTGGTGTACGTATCATTTTGCCAGTTAAAATATTAATTTCTTATATATTTATATTAAACTAAACATGTAATAAATGCACAGTGAAGTGAAAGTAAAATATATCAAAAGTAAAGTATAATAAAAATCTCTGTAGTACAAGGTGCCGCAACCGGTCCCTATACTATAATGTTTAAGGGGCGTTTAAGGGGCGTGGCCTATTAGTATGGTGAGATTGCCACAGCGTACAAACTATGACTATTTAACATTTATATTTATTTAATATTTAAAAGATTGACTATATAAATTCAAATTATATGTATTTACTTATTATTATACTGTTTAAAAATACCTTATAAGAACAATTATAGTTATGAAAGTTTCATTTATCGAAAATTATATGCAAATATGTATAGCAGAGTTACTAATTATTATAATATTTAACATAAATTACAATACACTGTACTTATATCTTATTTTAATATATTATTAACAATTATATATATATAAAATTAAAACAAAAATGAAAAGAAAAAATTGTTTGGCACTCTGCACACGGTAACAATCTGTTGTACTCTGTAATAAGGGGCGGGGCGTAATGTAAATGCCACAGCGTATTCACTATACAAGCTAAAATTCTATATTTAACAGACTGAACCAAGAAATTCAAATTTTTACATTTATTTATCCTACTAATGACAAAATTTCTTATTTAAAAAAAGGACACGGTTATATATACTATGCTTATCTAGAATATTATGCAAATTATATAGGTCAAAATTCTTAATTTTAATGATTTTTAACGTGAATCACGTATAACTGTACTCTGTGACTTAAAGTAATATATTATAAACAATTATGTATCCCATATTCGACCACATCAATATTTAATCTAAGTAAAACTATAAAAATAAATTGTTTTGGCACACTGCTTAGAGTCTCTATCTGCTATACTCTGTGGTAGGGGGCTGGGCCTTGCGTTGCTTAGATGACACAGACTATGAACATCACTTTTAGCGAAAATTGCGTTACGAGTTTGGATTTTGATTTTCACTTTTTTGTTTATTGTTGGATTCTGGTGGGACTTTCTTCAATAGGTAGCTTGCGACCAAAAAATGATCTCTGCCAAGTTCCACCAGAATCGACACACGGGAAGGTACTTGAAACAGCAATAATACAGTTTTTCTATTTTAATTAAGTTTGTCACTTACCAGAAAGTGTAGCAACGCATATATCACTGAATCTACTATATATAATGAACTGAAATTTTGCACAGGTGTTCACTGATAACTAGGCTATTGATTTATATAAAGAAATTTGTAGGTCCTGATTGAAATTTTTGAAAATATTAACGATTAAAGTTTATTATTCCGTGTAATTTACTAGTTTTTTCTTGATAACCCTCAAACTAAATACACTATTTTCAGTCTGTTTACAGATTTAGCACTACGAAAACACTCCGCGTCGATTGATGTATGTGTCTATTCACTCCGACTCTCCGTTCAAAAACGAGCCGCACATCCGGTTTCTGCTTCTACTTGGTATTTTCTTAATAACTTTTTTATTTACAGTCCAATTATTATGAAACTTTGCAAAAATGTTCTTTATTAAATTGTCTTTCGGTTAAAAAAATAAAATTATAGGGTTATCGATATAGATTTTGCGTAACTGACCTTTGATTTTTAATTTTTGGTGAATTTTGTCCATTTTCCGGGTTTTTCTTGAATAACTCACGATTTTATGACCGGATTTTCACTTTTAAACCAGATTCTTAATTGTCTAATTAAGGCGCATCGATCTATATACGACACAACACTCTACGACTCTCCGTTTGGAAACGAGCGGCGAGTCCTATTTTCTAAAAAACACTAATAACTTAAAAACGGAGAGCCGGAAAAATCTAAAACTTTGTCAGAACATGGAGAAGAACTATATAAATTAATTAGTAAAATAAAAAAGTGGGGTAATAGATCTTGTTTTCCCGCCGCACGCGAAAAACTGTTTTTTGAGGCACACTTTTACACAAATTTCAACTTTAACCTCCGGTTATGTGAAAAGTTCTTATCCGATTTACATAATTTTTATGTATAAATACAGGGGAACTTAATATCTTACCCTATGTGATAGTTCATAACAATACAAAAAGAAAAACTATTTTTAAAACACTTATTTCCTAAATTTGTGTCTATTTCACTAATAAAAACGCAGTTTTTTGAGGTTTTTTGGCATTTTCACTTAATCAATTTTTATAATTTTTACACACACACATAGCTGAGTTAAGCGCGCTTCTTTTGACACATTTCACGACTTTATACGATAAAAAGTTCTTAACTGATGATTTTTATTAACATAACTAAGGCGTTAATTGGCCTGGGAGGCCGCGGACGCGTGCGTACTCGACGCGGGCTCGGCCCAGACTGGTTAGGTTAGGTTAGGTTAGGTTAGGTTAGGTTAGGTTAGGTTAGGTTAGGTTAGGTTAGGTTAGGTTAGGTTAGGTTAGGTTAGGTTAGGTTAGGTTAGGTTAGGTTAGGTTAGGTTAGGTTAGGTTAGGTTAGGTTAGGTTAGGTTAGGTTAGGTTAGGTTAGGTTAGGTTAGGTTAGGTTAGGTTAGGTTAGGTTAGGTTAGGTTAGGTTAGGTTAGGTTAGGTTAGGTTAGGTTAGGTTAGGTTAGGTTAGGTTAGGTTTTTTTTTTTTTTTTTTTTTTTATAAATAAACAACATCCACGGGCGCAGTATGCCCGTGCCTTTTTTATATGGTACTTTATTAAAAATTTTTCGGCGTTTCTCAACAAATCGGGATCTTATTAAACTATGAACTTAAATCTAAGGTGAGTGTCCACACTGACTGACTGTTTTTTTTTTTTTTTTTTTTTTCCCTTAATAATATATATTTTGTTAGTATATGTTTACAAAACTGTATTATGTATAACTATACTATATGTTTACAATTAAGTTTGTTCTTACAGTTAACTAGTAGTATTAAGGTTTGGTATAATATGTGCTTACAGTTAAACAGGTTCTTACAATTATCTAGTTAGTGTCATTGGGATGGCTTATAAGTATTGTTAAGGATTACATTTATTTATTATTATTATTATTATTATTATTATTTTTTATTTTTTTTTTTATTATTATTATTATTATTATTATTATTTTTTTTTTTTTATTTTTATTATTATTATTTTTTTATTATTATTATTATTATTATTATTATTATTATTATTTTTTTTTTTTTTTTAATTATTTTTTTTTTTTATTATTAGATTGTTATATTGTAGTGCGTGGAATATATTATATTTACCTTATTAGACTATACACTTACATACTAATATAACTCGATAAATTTACATGTCTTGGCTATGGAGCCTTTTCACCAGGGATTCCATAACCGTGTTGTCCCGCGATGTCATAGACATGCGAAGGTTGTGCTCCAGGATTTCCCTCGCTGAGGCCCCCACCGCTCGGCTGATGAAATTGCCGATGGCGTCACCACCGTCGTCCGAGTAATAGACACAGGTGTCGGTGTGTCTCGTTACTGCGACGACTGCGTGAGGAATGCTTTCATGGATGCGGATCCTCGCGCCTCTGATTCGTACGATGATGACATGCCCTCTGGTTTGTCCTTGCGCCTCGTGGATGGTTAGGACGCGCGACGATGCTCCGGTACCATACCCCTGATCCATAAGAATTCTCTTCTCCTCCTGCGTATGAACCAGGTATAGGGTATCGGCGCAGCTAGATGGTATTTGCGCGCCTGTGAACCTTTCCCTTTTGAGGGAGTGGATGATGGGGTTCGAGGAGTAGATGTAGTCATACACTTCAGCGATGGCAAAGGCGACATCCAATGGACTCCGGTGCGTACATGACAACTCACTTGTGATGTTGGTCGTTAGGTTTGGTCGGCAGTACCTTAGATCGAACAGATTGTTTCTGTCGATATAAGGCAACTGGTTGATGTCTCCGATGAGGGTGACCTCCTCCGCTGCTGACAGTCTCGCCGCCATTACAATGGCCCCGAAGTGGCACATGAGGGCTTCGTCCACCGTTAGTCGGTTTATTACGATGCCCTCTTTAAAGCCATTGACTAATACCGAGGCCATTGTGCGCACCCTTTTCCTGACTCTTTCTCCAAGGCGGTGCGCCAGCTTCTCCTTAAGGTCTTTGGCGGCTTCGACTGTGGTGGTCACTACTGCTTCTGCTTCCTCATCGAAGTTCCTAACTATGTGAGTCGTCTTTCCGCATCCAGGGACACCATTTACCCATTTCAGTTTTGGCAGTTTCCAGGTGCCAAGGGCAGCGCCTGGCCTGGGATCGCTTGAGATGGCACGCGCCATGTCAAGTATCCGGTCGTCCAGCATAACCCTCGTGCACTTGGCCACTACCACTACTGGGTCACTCGTTGGTGTGTTAAATTTAGGGGGGCCGACTCCTCGTTGCTCGTCTTCAACCAGGCCCACGAAGCCTTTGGTGTTGTTATATGCGGCCATATACTGTCCCGACATTTTCCCTATTAGGACTTTGGAGCTGTCGTTGTCGTATACCGCCGCATCGGCTTCTTCGAGTTCCACCTCCAGCAGCTTTGTGTTGCCTCTCTGGTAGGTCTGCATGATCTTATTGCAGGTGGCTAGGTTAGCGTTTCGGGTCGCCTTTGTGATAGCCAGGAACTCGATGTACGCATTAATTGCGTGTTCGCGTGGGGTGTTAGCTGGTTGAAGTTCAGGTGGTGGTATTGTCCCTCTACCGAGTGCCAGCAGATCCGCGCGATGTCCTTCTGGGTTCCTTTGTTGGTTGGTTCCCAAGAAGGCTTTGATCGCCTTCTCCTGACTGCTGGGTCGATTCGGCGAGAGGGGGCTAGCATGTGGTGGAGGAGTGGTGATTTTTGGAGTGACCATTCTGAGCATGGCTGTCACTATTGGCGTCGCTGAAGTATCGTGTGTTGATGTTGTTTTTGTGTCTTGTTTTCGCTTGTTGATAATTTTCTGTTGGAGTCGCTCGGATCCGCTGGGCTGGGGTGTTTTAATGGCAGGTGATCCTTTTCCGGGGGAGGAGTGGTGGTTCCGAGCTTTCAAAAAGCTCAGGTCCTCTCCCCTGTTTTCATAGACTGTTAAGCATAGGTTTTTTGAGGCAATGACGCATCCATGGTAGTCCACCACGGCGGCTTTGTGTATGTCCAGCGTCATTGCGTCTATGCTTATCCTTATCGGGTCACCTGCGTTTGCTTCTTCTCCTAGTCTGAGGAGCAGTGAGTTCACCTGTGCGAATGGAGACCCGCCATCCCACTCGACCACTACAACCGCTTTATCTCGGATTTGCAGTAGTCGGTAAGGGGGGTTGTCTCCCGTGCACACGGTTAAGGCGCTGATCCTGTTGCGCCTTATCCTCACCGCTCTAGTGTCACCTCTGAGTAGGAGTGCTAGGCCCGGAGATACTGTGATCTTTGAGCTTTGTGACTGTGAGCTTTGGTCTTCCGAGCGGCAGAATGATATGCCTAGTTGTTCTGTTGGGCCGTCCATGAAGAGGGCTACACTTCTGGTTCTTAGACCTGCAGCCCCCCTCGTCGCCTTTTTTTGTATTAGGCGTAGGAGGTCCTGGTGAGCGATTGTTGCAGTTAGGTCTGGTTGGGGATTTCTGGTCAGCAGACGTCGGAGAATTGTATTCGGGATGATGCTTATCTTTCTTTGTAAATATGATGCAATGGATGTCTTTGGAGCGGTGGGAGGTGTTGGAATGGGTGGTGCTGATGCTGGTGCGGGTTGTTGGACAGGGTTTGTTGCTAATGGTGATGCGGGTGCTGGGGTGGGTGATACTGGAGGTGTTGGTGTTGTTGAGGGTACGGGTGCTGGGGTTGTGGGTCCTGGTGCGGGTGTTGGTGCGGGGGGGGGCGCGACTGGCGAGCTGTTGGTTTTGGCGGCTATCAAGACGGCTTTTCTTGCGAAAGTGAGGAAGGGTGTCCTGGTGGCTTCTGATTGTAGGATGGTGTGGAGCGACTGCTGGTCTAGGCTTTTGTTGATAGTAGCTTCCAGCGTCGCTCGATCAGAGCCGTACCTTGGGCACTCCAGGATTATGTGCTCGACCGTTTCCTCACTGTGCGGATCGCAGAGACAAGATGGGCTGTCCCTTAAGTGGAATCTGTGTAGGTAGGCGGCGAAGCCTCCGTGACCGGTCAGTAGCTGAGTATCGGTTGGTGTTATTTTGATCTTTCTTACCAGACTGTATGCCTTTTTGACATCTGGTAAGAACAGCTTTGTGACTGAGCCGGTGTGGGAAGTCTCGTATCTAGCTTGCCACTCCTTTACAGACTCCTCGCGTATCCGCCTTCGGACATACGAGATTGGTATTTTGTCGTAGTCCGGTGCCGTCTTTTTAGTTGTTGCCGCCTTCTTTGCCAGTTCGTCCGCCCTTTCGTTGCCCGGTGTACCTACGTGGGCCCTAAGCCAGAAGAACCGCACTATTCTGCCTTCGTTGCGGATTTCGCGTATGCGACTCTTCATTTGCAGGCCGAGTGGGTGGGTTGTCGAGGGGGATCTAAGTAGATCCAGTGATGATCTTGAGTCGCTTAGGATGTTGATCGCGCTCATTTTCGACTTCCTCGCCAACTCTATTGCCCTGAAGAGTGCATACATTTCCGACTGGAAGACAGTATTGTGCGGCTCAAGGCGAAATGTGGAGTACCTCTTTTCCCTTCCCTGGTCCCACAGGGTTAGGGCCGCTCCTACTTTGCCCTCGATTTTGCTGCCGTCGGTGAAAATTTGGGGACCGGCTATGTGGTGTTCATCGAGGGTCTCCTGGTCGAGGTTCTCCAGGCGCGTGTACTCTGTTGTTGTGAGTAACGATGGGTGTGGGTTCTGTAAAGGCCCCACCCTGCGCTCTATTTCGCGTCCTGGCGGTATGAGGTCCACGCAGTATCCTTTCTTGATCTTAAATAGTTTGGCGGCTTCTCGGATACGGAGGTCGAGGGGGAGTAGGCCTGAGAGGACGAGTGCCGATGATAGAGATACCGTTCTGTGTGCCTTGCAAATTTTTTGTGCAAATCCTCTTTGCAATGAGTCTAGCTGATTTCTGATCATCAGCTTCTCGGTTGCGGCGGACCATGCGCTTGCTGCGTACATAACGATTGGCTCTATCACCGCCACATAAATGGTTCTTACAATCTCGCCGTTTAGACCCCATGTCACCCTCGCTGCGCACGCTAGTTGTTTATATATGTCTGCGGTTTTTTTGCAGACTGCAGATGTGTGCGCGTTGAAGGTTAGCTTTGAGTCTATTATGAGCCCCAGGAGCTTTATTTCCGAGACCAGGTTCAGCCGAGTGCCAGACATGTATACTTCGGGAGTATCAAACTTGAGCTTCCTTGTTATAGTCATCGCGTGGGTCTTGTGCGCGGCGAAGCTCAGTTTGTTGTGCATACCCCATTCCTGCACTTCAGCTAGGGTGGTCTCGGCTTGGACTTCTAACTCTCTGGTGCTGTGGCTTGAGAATACGAGAACCACGTCGTCCGCATAAGCCTGGCAGTATATTCCCCGGTTAGGTTAGGTTAGGTTAGGTTAGGTTAGGTTAGGTTAGGTTAGGTTAGGTTAGGTTAGGTTAGGTTAGGTTAGGTTAGGTTAGGTTAGGTTAGGTTAGGTTAGGTTAGGTTAGGTTAGGTTAGGTTAGGTTAGGTTAGGTTAGGTTAGGTTAGGTTAGGTTAGGTTAGGTTAGGTTAGGTTAGGTTAGGTTTTTTTTTTTTTTTGGGAGTTGAATCCCTTGACTTTATGTTTTTATTACAAATGCCAGTCCACGCTTCCAACCGCAGTCCTCGCTAATGTATACGGGCGGCCGGGGTCGGTTGCGCAGACATGCCTGACATATTTTATTTTGATAACTTATTTTACTTTTTTAACTTTAAAACGGACAAGAATTATTTTAGAAACAAACATATTTTTAGATTGACAACAAAATTATTTAAGACACAACATTTAAAGAAGACAAATTTAGATAACAATTTTATTTTAGACACTACACAATAAGACACAATTATACTTGAGACACAATTTTTATAACAATAAATACAATATATGTACTTAAATATAATATAACAAATAAACATGCAATTAGGACAAAAAATCAACAAAATTATATACCATAATCAATTTTGCACTTTAATTGGTTAGAAATGTACTGAACGGTTGGACAATTAACAGAAGTTGCTGAGTGGTTGGTATTTAAATGACTATTGGTTTTAGCGTTATATTTACAACAGTTGAAACAAACAGGAGTATTACTAATATGAGGACAATTTGCAACCTGATGAGTTTTATCAGAACAATGTGAACAAGGCCTACAGTCGGAAATACAGTTTTTACTGATATGGCCAAACTGTAGACACTTGTAACATTGCATAAACGGAGAGAAGTCCCCCACAAAGACTTGCTGATGGTCTACATTCAGCCTTCCCAGGTTTGTTGCTTCGCGCCACACTGCTGGACTTACAATAAATACGGCGTTATAAAGATTAGGATTTCTATTGTTGTTTCTACGGAATCTGAGTTTAAAATCATCTGGCTCTACGGTTAAATTTGTAAGTGTGGGATTTTGTTGGATGATGACTGAGGACAATTCCTCAAGGGGGATGTCTTTTGACACTCCCTTGAGGATGAGCATGGGGCGAAGCTTTTTAGCTGGTTCGGCAGTAACTGTGGTAGAGTCCTTCAGGTGATTCAAAGTTTCCTGACATTGGGACTCGTTTACAAATTCGACTCTGACTTTATTGTTGGATAAAACTTTAACATTGGTGGGAGCATAATTTTTATTTTTAAAAGATATACTTTTCTTAAATTTATTGATAGTTTCTTGCTTACTGTCAGAGGATTCAAGGGGAGAAACTACAATGGCGGGTTTATACTGGGATTTGGGGGACTTCACAGGGGGTGATTGGGAGTTACTTGATGCAACCTGGGCATAAGTGGGACCAGAAAACTGTTCTTTAAGTTCAGACTTAAGTCTCTCCATTTCCTCTCGCATAACTGTAGCGATCTCCGTTCTCAAGTTGGTGCTATCCACGGGTGGGGGAGGAGGTGCCGGAGCCGGCGTATCGGGTGGCGGATCAGAGTCGCCAGGCTCCAAAATTGAAGCTAAGTAAATGTCGGCGGCTAAGGAAATTTCCTCAGCCGCCTCGACTATATATTTTTTATTTCCGGACGTGACACTCTTGTTCTCACGGATTGAGTTTACTATCTGTCTGGCGAGGGTGGTTATGATGTGGTTCATAGAACGGACATCCTTTACATCGCGAGCGTCAACTGGAAGAGACTTATTTGGGGGCTTTTCTGCCTTGGCAGCTTTACCCTTGGCTTTGGGTTTATCTGGGACTATTTCGTCTAATTCTCCCTCAGGAGACATGGCCAACAAGAAAGTGTCGAGATCCGGGGAGCTACATCGGCTGTCGATTGCCTGAGCAGCGCTCGACCCGGGATTGACACAATCCTGGCTACTTGTCCCAGCCTCCGAAGAGGACTGAGACGAAGTCTTTTTATTGCCAGTTGTAGACGAACGAAACATTTTCTTATAGTCCATTTTAAATGACTGAGGACCAAGCAATACTCCTGCTGAATTTCAGGGAAATTGGAGGACAAAAATTTTCCAAAATGAAATCTTGTCTACTTGAGTCTAAGAGGATAGGGAGGGGGGGAGGGCCTTTTTTTCAGGTTCTGCGCATCCGATCGCGACAAACGAGGTGTCAATCGACGGGGCTGATGGGGAGCTATGCACAGACACCGGTCTAGTCCAGGTAAGCGGGGGGGTTCGGGAGTTATCCTCGAAAAACCCCAAAAATGTCAAATCCAGTAACTCTTTCGAGTAAATTCGCGCTAAAATGGCGCGCAAAAAATCAGAAAAATTATTTACATGCAGGATCAATCGACCCTACAAGATGACACTGAATTACGACAAATTAAATCAAAAAAATTTTTTAAGTTTCATACAAAAATTTTCAAAGTTAAAAATAATTAAAATTATAAAAAATTACAAATAATATATACAAAATAGTGTTTGATAACGAAGATAATTATGATCTAAAACTATATTTAAAATATCCGAGTGATCGGATTAACAGAAGTTTGATTTTTGGAAGTTCAATTTCCGATACACTATTTTGATACGACAGGACTTAGGTGGATTTCGTCCAATCGAAAATAATTTTTTCTCTTTTTTTCAGGTTCTGCGCATCCGATCGCGACAAACGAGGTGTCAATCGACGGGGCTGATGGGGAGCTATGCACAGACACCGGTCTAGTCCAGGTAAGCGGGGGGGTTCGGGAGTTATCCTCGAAAAACCCCAAAAATGTCAAATCCAGTAACTCTTTCGAGTAAATTCGCGCTAAAATGGCGCGCAAAAAATCAGAAAAAATTATTTACATGCAGGATCAATCGACCCTACAAGATGACACTGAATTACGACAAATTAAATCAAAAAAATTTTTTAAGTTTCATACAAAAATTTTCAAAGTTAAAAATAATTAAAATTATAAAAAATTACAAATAATATATACAAAATAGTGTTTGATAACGAAGATAATTATGATCTAAAACTATATTTAAAATATCCGAGTGATCGGATTAACAGAAGTTTGATTTTTGGAAGTTCAATTTCCGATACACTATTTTGATACGACAGGACTTAGGTGGATTTCGTCCAATCGAAAATAATTTTTTCTCTTTTTTTCAGGTTCTGCGCATCCGATCGCGACAAACGAGGTGTCAATCGACGGGGCTGATGGGGAGCTATGCACAGACACCGGTCTAGTCCAGGTAAGCGGGGGGGTTCGGGAGTTATCCTCGAAAAACCCCAAAAATGTCAAATCCAGTAACTCTTTCGAGTAAATTCGCGCTAAAATGGCGCGCAAAAAATCAGAAAAAATTATTTACATGCAGGATCAATCGACCCTACAAGATGACACTGAATTACGACAAATTAAATCAAAAAAATTTTTTAAGTTTCATACAAAAATTTTCAAAGTTAAAAATAATTAAAATTATAAAAAATTACAAATAATATATACAAAATAGTGTTTGATAACGAAGATAATTATGATCTAAAACTATATTTAAAATATCCGAGTGATCGGATTAACAGAAGTTTGATTTTTGGAAGTTCAATTTCCGATACACTATTTTGATACGACAGGACTTAGGTGGATTTCGTCCAATCGAAAATAATTTTTTCTCTTTTTTTCAGGTTCTGCGCATCCGATCGCGACAAACGAGGTGTCAATCGACGGGGCTGATGGGGAGCTATGCACAGACACCGGTCTAGTCCAGGTAAGCGGGGGGGTTCGGGAGTTATCCTCGAAAAACCCCAAAAATGTCAAATCCAGTAACTCTTTCGAGTAAATTCGCGCTAAAATGGCGCGCAAAAAATCAGAAAAAATTATTTACATGCAGGATCAATCGACCCTACAAGATGACACTGAATTACGACAAATTAAATCAAAAAAATTTTTTAAGTTTCATACAAAAATTTTCAAAGTTAAAAATAATTAAAATTATAAAAAATTACAAATAATATATACAAAATAGTGTTTGATAACGAAGATAATTATGATCTAAAACTATATTTAAAATATCCGAGTGATCGGATTAACAGAAGTTTGATTTTTGGAAGTTCAATTTCCGATACACTATTTTGATACGACAGGACTTAGGTGGATTTCGTCCAATCGAAAATAATTTTTTCTCTTTTTTTCAGGTTCTGCGCATCCGATCGCGACAAACGAGGTGTCAATCGACGGGGCTGATGGGGAGCTATGCACAGACACCGGTCTAGTCCAGGTAAGCGGGGGGGTTCGGGAGTTATCCTCGAAAAACCCCAAAAATGTCAAATCCAGTAACTCTTTCGAGTAAATTCGCGCTAAAATGGCGCGCAAAAAATCAGAAAAAATTATTTACATGCAGGATCAATCGACCCTACAAGATGACACTGAATTACGACAAATTAAATCAAAAAAATTTTTTAAGTTTCATACAAAAATTTTCAAAGTTAAAAATAATTAAAATTATAAAAAATTACAAATAATATATACAAAATAGTGTTTGATAACGAAGATAATTATGATCTAAAACTATATTTAAAATATCCGAGT
Organism: Heliconius himera; assembly: GCA_021202915.1. Taxonomy (NCBI): domain Eukaryota; kingdom Metazoa; phylum Arthropoda; class Insecta; order Lepidoptera; family Nymphalidae; genus Heliconius; species Heliconius himera. The sequence goes on along the minus strand of JAJHJA010000193.1, from coordinate 10,792 downwards.
GATCGGATTAACAGAAGTTTGATTTTTGGAAGTTCAATTTCCGATACACTATTTTGATACGACAGGACTTAGGTGGATTTCGTCCAATCGAAAATAATTTTTTCTCTTTTTTTCAGGTTCTGCGCATCCGATCGCGACAAACGAGGTGTCAATCGACGGGGCTGATGGGGAGCTATGCACAGACACCGGTCTAGTCCAGGTAAGCGGGGGGGTTCGGGAGTTATCCTCGAAAAACCCCAAAAATGTCAAATCCAGTAACTCTTTCGAGTAAATTCGCGCTAAAATGGCGCGCAAAAAATCAGAAAAAATTATTTACATGCAGGATCAATCGACCCTACAAGATGACACTGAATTACGACAAATTAAATCAAAAAAATTTTTTAAGTTTCATACAAAAATTTTCAAAGTTAAAAATAATTAAAATTATAAAAAATTACAAATAATATATACAAAATAGTGTTTGATAACGAAGATAATTATGATCTAAAACTATATTTAAAATATCCGAGTGATCGGATTAACAGAAGTTTGATTTTTGGAAGTTCAATTTCCGATACACTATTTTGATACGACAGGACTTAGGTGGATTTCGTCCAATCGAAAATAATTTTTTCTCTTTTTTTCAGGTTCTGCGCATCCGATCGCGACAAACGAGGTGTCAATCGACGGGGCTGATGGGGAGCTATGCACAGACACCGGTCTAGTCCAGGTAAGCGGGGGGGTTCGGGAGTTATCCTCGAAAAACCCCAAAAATGTCAAATCCAGTAACTCTTTCGAGTAAATTCGCGCTAAAATGGCGCGCAAAAAATCAGAAAAAATTATTTACATGCAGGATCAATCGACCCTACAAGATGACACTGAATTACGACAAATTAAATCAAAAAAATTTTTTAAGTTTCATACAAAAATTTTCAAAGTTAAAAATAATTAAAATTATAAAAAATTACAAATAATATATACAAAATAGTGTTTGATAACGAAGATAATTATGATCTAAAACTATATTTAAAATATCCGAGTGATCGGATTAACAGAAGTTTGATTTTTGGAAGTTCAATTTCCGATACACTATTTTGATACGACAGGACTTAGGTGGATTTCGTCCAATCGAAAATAATTTTTTCTCTTTTTTTCAGGTTCTGCGCATCCGATCGCGACAAACGAGGTGTCAATCGACGGGGCTGATGGGGAGCTATGCACAGACACCGGTCTAGTCCAGGTAAGCGGGGGGGTTCGGGAGTTATCCTCGAAAAACCCCAAAAATGTCAAATCCAGTAACTCTTTCGAGTAAATTCGCGCTAAAATGGCGCGCAAAAAATCAGAAAAAATTATTTACATGCAGGATCAATCGACCCTACAAGATGACACTGAATTACGACAAATTAAATCAAAAAAATTTTTTAAGTTTCATACAAAAATTTTCAAAGTTAAAAATAATTAAAATTATAAAAAATTACAAATAATATATACAAAATAGTGTTTGATAACGAAGATAATTATGATCTAAAACTATATTTAAAATATCCGAGTGATCGGATTAACAGAAGTTTGATTTTTGGAAGTTCAATTTCCGATACACTATTTTGATACGACAGGACTTAGGTGGATTTCGTCCAATCGAAAATAATTTTTTCTCTTTTTTTCAGGTTCTGCGCATCCGATCGCGACAAACGAGGTGTCAATCGACGGGGCTGATGGGGAGCTATGCACAGACACCGGTCTAGTCCAGGTAAGCGGGGGGGTTCGGGAGTTATCCTCGAAAAACCCCAAAAATGTCAAATCCAGTAACTCTTTCGAGTAAATTCGCGCTAAAATGGCGCGCAAAAAATCAGAAAAAATTATTTACATGCAGGATCAATCGACCCTACAAGATGACACTGAATTACGACAAATTAAATCAAAAAAATTTTTTAAGTTTCATACAAAAATTTTCAAAGTTAAAAATAATTAAAATTATAAAAAATTACAAATAATATATACAAAATAGTGTTTGATAACGAAGATAATTATGATCTAAAACTATATTTAAAATATCCGAGTGATCGGATTAACAGAAGTTTGATTTTTGGAAGTTCAATTTCCGATACACTATTTTGATACGACAGGACTTAGGTGGATTTCGTCCAATCGAAAATAATTTTTTCTCTTTTTTTCAGGTTCTGCGCATCCGATCGCGACAAACGAGGTGTCAATCGACGGGGCTGATGGGGAGCTATGCACAGACACCGGTCTAGTCCAGGTAAGCGGGGGGGTTCGGGAGTTATCCTCGAAAAACCCCAAAAATGTCAAATCCAGTAACTCTTTCGAGTAAATTCGCGCTAAAATGGCGCGCAAAAAATCAGAAAAAATTATTTACATGCAGGATCAATCGACCCTACAAGATGACACTGAATTACGACAAATTAAATCAAAAAAATTTTTTAAGTTTCATACAAAAATTTTCAAAGTTAAAAATAATTAAAATTATAAAAAATTACAAATAATATATACAAAATAGTGTTTGATAACGAAGATAATTATGATCTAAAACTATATTTAAAATATCCGAGTGATCGGATTAACAGAAGTTTGATTTTTGGAAGTTCAATTTCCGATGGTTAGGTTAGGTTAGGTTAGGTTAGGTTAGGTTAGGTTAGGTTAGGTTAGGTTAGGTTAGGTTAGGTTAGGTTAGGTTAGGTTAGGTTAGGTTAGGTTAGGTTAGGTTAGGTTAGGTTAGGTTAGGTTAGGTTAGGTTAGGTTAGGTTAGGTTAGGGTTAGGTTTGGGTTAGGTTAGGTTAGGTTAGGTTAGGTTAGGTTAGGTTAGGTTAGGTTAGGTTAGGTTAGGTTAGGTTAGGTTAGGTTAGGTTAGGTTAGGTTAGGTTAGGTTAGGTTAGGTTAGGTTAGGTTAGGTTAGGTTAGGTTAGGTTAGGTTAGGTTAGGTTAGGTTAGGTTAGGTTAGGTTAGGTTAGGTTAGGTTAGGTTAGGTTAGGTTAGGTTAGGTTAGGTTAGGTTAGGTTAGGTTAGGTTAGGTTAGGTTAGGTTAGGTTAGGTTAGGTTAGGTTAGGTTAGGTTAGGTTAGGTTAGGTTAGGTTAGGTTAGGTTAGGTTAGGTTAGGTTAGGTTAGGTTAGGTTAGGTTAGGTTAGGTTAGGTTAGGTTAGGTTAGGTTAGGTTAGGTTAGGTTAGGTTAGGTTAGGTTAGGTTAGGTTAGGTTAGGTTAGGTTAGGTTAGGTTAGGTTAGGTTAGGTTAGGTTAGGTTAGGTTAGGTTAGGTTAGGTTAGGTTAGGTTAGGTTAGGTTAGGTTAGGTTAGGTTAGGTTAGGTTAGGTTAGGTTAGGTTAGGTTAGGTTAGGTTAGGTTAGGTTAGGTTAGGTTAGGTTAGGTTAGGTTAGGTTAGGTTAGGTTAGGTTAGGTTAGGTTAGGTTAGGTTAGGTTAGGTTAGGTTAGGTTAGGTTAGGTTAGGTTAGGTTAGGTTAGGTTAGGTTAGGTTAGGTTAGGTTTTTTTTTTTTTTTTTTATTTTAAATGATCCACTCTCCTCCGGCGTAACCGGAGACTTTTTATATCTTTATTTTTAGTTTTATATACAAGTAATCTAATCTTTAACGTTATACAGGTTCCAAAGAAGTGTCTATATTCAGATCACAGGTGCCAACGTATGTATATATAAAGTATGCACAAGATTTTCTAAGTCTATTTGTTTTATCTCTAAGTTAATATTTATTCTAATTTTTTACATTGTACTTATTTTTACTTCCTACCGCCTATGTCTTAACTAGTTATTACTATGTCTAATGCCATAATTTATACATTATGGTTATTCACATACTTTTACTTATACAGGAGTCTTAATTAACAGGTTTGGAGTACGTGTTTTAGTTTAATTTTTTTTTTTTTTTTTTTTTTTTTTTTTTTTTTTTTTTTTTTTTTTTTTTTTTTTTTTTTTTTTTTTTTTTTTTTTTTTTTTTTTTTTTTTTTTTTTTTTTTTTTTTTTTTTTTTTTTTTTTTTTTTTTTTTTTTTTTTTTTTTTTTTTTTTTTATAATATCTATCACACATTTGTACTACCATTTTTTCTTAAGCTGTAGGTTGTGACATAGATACAGAAATCCATAAATAGTGCACAATGTTTTTTATTTTTTACGATATCTTTTATTTTTTCTTCTGAAATTGTCGTGTTCATCTTCTGTTCTGTTTCCATGCGGGCTCTGGAGAGTATAGGGCAATCAGTGAGCAGGTGTATAATTGTTTCTCTCTTTTGAGAGTCACACTCGCATTCCGCGCTGTCCTTCAATTTGTATTTTGCCAAATACTCTCCATAGCCCCCATGGCCTGTAAGTGCCTGTGTCAGTGTGGGTGTAAGTTTCACCGATTTTAAAACCCTGTACGCGTCGGTGACCGTGGGCAGGTATACTTTTGTGGTTTTGCCTTTCTCTGACTGGACATACCTGTTATTCCACGTTTCAACTGTGGCTTCCCTCGCTTTTCTCTTTATATACGAGATGGGACACTCGTCATAGTCTGGAGCTTTCCGGGTGTTTTGAGCCGCGTTTTTAGCCAGCTCGTCCGCCCTCTCATTGCCCGGGATGCCAGCATGCGCCTTCACCCAAAAGAGTTTGACATCTTTGTTCTCCTTTTTCGCTCTTTTTAGATTTTCTTTTATGAAAAATGCGATTGGGTGGGACGCATCCTGGTCTCCCAGCAACTCGAGGGCCGATCTGGAGTCGCTCAAAATGCGTACCGTCTGCTCCGAGGAACCTACCGCAATCTTGGTGGCTTGGTAGAGGGCGAAGAGTTCGGCCTGAAAGACTGTACAGAAAGACGATAAGACGTACTTTCTGGCCAGCCTTTCGGCTTCTCCCTTCCAGCACGTTAGTGCTGCCCCTACCCCGTCAGCAATCTTGCTTCCGTCCGTGTAGATTACCATGCCCCTCAGGTCATGGCTCTCTACACTCTCCGGTTCCAGGTTCTCGACGCAACCGAAACGCACTTCGAGCTCTTCCGACGGATGGGACGTCTGGCTGTAAGCGATTCTCCTCTCCACCGTTCTTCCGTGGAGGAAATCTTGCGGCTTTCCCCTTTTTGCCTCGTACACTCCTGCCACTTCCCTCGCCCTCAAGTCGAGGGGGATCAATCCGCTCAGTGCCAGGGCAGCGTCCAGAGATACCGTCCTATAAGATTTTATAATCTTTTGGGCGAAGCCTCTCTGGACGGTGTCCAGACACTTGCGGATACAGATCTTCCTTGCTTCACTCGCCCACACGCTGGCCGCGTATAGAACTATAGGTTCTATAACCGCGGTGTATATTGTCCTGATAATCTCGGGTCTCAGGCCCCAACTAATTTTTGCCGACCTTGCCAAAACTCTGTAAATGTTGATCGCTTTTTTACACACTATTTTCACGTGATTATTAAAATTTAGTTTATCATCAATATTTACGCCTAAAATTTTTATTTCTGTAACTAATTTGATAGGGGTGCCTCCCATGTGCACGAATGGGGTATCGTACTTCATTTTTCTTGTCACAATCATACCGTAGGTTTTGTGAGGAGCAAACTTTAATTTGCTCTCTATACCCCATTCGTGCACACGGGATAGTACCTGTTGAGCCTTTACCGAGATCTGGGTACCCGAGTCACCCGAGATTACCAGGACAATGTCATCCGCGAAGGCCTGCACGTGTACCCCGAGTGCTGCCACTTCGTTCAAAAGGGGGTCCAGGAGTACGTTCCAAAACGTGGGTCCGCTAATTGAGCCCTGTATGCAGCCTTTTGTGGTGATTTGGCTGTGCTCGTTATCCGCGTAGCGGACCGATACTCTCCTGTCCTTCAGATAGCTGTCTACCAGCCTTCTCAGGTTTTTCGGGCAGCCCTTTTCCGCTAGCTGACATCTGATAGCAGGCCACCACGCACTATCGAAGGCGCCCTCGATGTCCAGTGAAATCACCAGGTTTATCAGTTTTTTATCCAAACTGACCCTAAGGTGATTCACCAGGTCATATAGGGCGTCCTCGGTACTGCGCTGCGGGGTGAATCCGTACTGCCTCCTGTTTGCCTTTCGAAGAACATGCCACCTTATTCGGCGGACCATCATTCTTTCCAGGACCTTGCCCAAAACCGACAACAGGCCTATTGGCCTGTACGATTTTGGTTGAGTGTAGTCGTCCTTCCCGGGCTTCCGTAGAACGACGACTACAGCCTCTTTCCATGGTTCTGGAAAGAACGATAGTTCCAGGCACTTATTCAAAAGGCACAGGAACAGCTCCGAATTCACCCCCACGGCCTGCCTACATATGTCAGCAGTGAAACCATCTCCTCCGGGTGCCTTTTTTGGGTTTGACCTGCGTAGGGCGTGACTTAGCTCTGCATGTGTGAACGGGGGATCTCTGTCTTCTCCCGTCTCCTCTGTAGCGTTATTGCTGTCGGCCTTTCGTCTGACTTTTTTGTGGCAGTCCTTATCCACATCCTCGTCGTCCTGAGGGAAGAAAGTTTTTGCCAGTAGCTCAACCGACTCATGTGGGGTGAGAGCAGTTTGGTTCAGAACCAGGGGCTGGTCTTCCTGTCTTGGTTGCGTGTTCCTCAGTACCCTGTAGATTCCATCCCACACGGTCTCTCGGTCTTGAGCCTGGCAAAAACTCTTCCAGCTGCTTATCTGAGCAGCAGATACCTCCTGCTCATACACTTCTTTAGCTGCGAGGTATTCCTCTACGACGTGTGGTCTCCTGGTGGGGGCTGCCATTGCAACTCTCCTTTTTTTAGTTTTAAGTTTCTTTTTCAGGTTTTCGAGGTTGGCGTTCCACCACGGCAGTTTCAGTACAGTTTTGAAGATTTTTGGCGGCATTGATTTCTGACAGGCTACTTCTATTCCCTCTATGTAAGTTTTAATTTGTATTCTCAATGTTTCTATGTTATCTATTAATTTTATTTCTTCTAAATTTAGTCTATTTTGTATCAAATATAGTTCAAATTCCTTCTTAAAAATTTGCCAATCCGCCTTTTTAGTGTTAAATTTCCTAGTTGTCTTTGTCGGTCTGTCAGTCATTGGTGTCTTCAGGACTATACTGAACGCCACGGTGTTGTGGTCGGAACTGGTTATTCCTTCCTCCACTTTCCAACCCCGGATCAAGCCTAGAAGCCCCTCCGTGCACGTCGTGATGTCCACCACGCTCTTCCTAATCCCGTGCTGATTCGCTACAAAGAAGGTAGGTTTATTTCCCTCATTTAAAATTTCCAGGCCCATCTCTCCCAGCGCGCTCGCCAAGGCTTCTCCTCGGTGATCCTCCCTTTCGCTGCCCCACCACGTGCTCCAGGCGTTCACGTCACCGCCCAGGATGATGTTTGGAGTTTTCAGGTAAGTTTTCACCTTTTTTATGTGCTCTATATAGGGTTCTATCTCCTGGGAGCCCTCCATGTAGACTGAGATCACACTGATCTCCCATACGTCGGTCCTGAGGGTTGCCACGGCTACGTTCTCGGTGGTGAGTATCTGATTTTCAATAACTTGAATATTGTCGTCAAAAATCACCACCGCACTCTTCACCGGTTTCGTGCGATTGTGTGTTTTTTGCACTATCCTGTACCCTGAACCTGGTTTAACGCAGCCCTCAGCACCCACATACGGCTCCTGGATGATTCCCAGACTTACCTTCCTTTTATTTGCCTCGAGAAGGAATTCCTGGAGAGCTAGTTTTTTCCTCTGGAGGTTTGCTTGTAGAACCCTATATATTTTATCCGGGGCGGGAGTTTGCGGGTCCTGTTTTGAGGCAGTTTCTGCATGGGAGACTGGAGCAACCTTAGCAGTAAGCTACCGACGATCTCGCCAGCCTGTCCCACTTCTTCCTTACTGGGCAAATATCATCAAAGGTATTGTGGTCTACCCTGTCATGTTTTGCCAGCGTGCAATTGTGGCACGCTGGCTCGCCTCCGGCCAGCCTTATCGGACACTCTGCTCTGAAGTGCGGTCCCGCACAGTGGCTGCATTTATCCACGGTCTCGGTACACAGCTTACGGCCGTGTCCGTAACCCAAGCATCTGGAGCACTGGATGAGGGGAGTCTGGTCCTTAACGGCCACCCTTTGGAGGTCGATATGGACCCTCCCAGCATCCGTCAGTGCCCGCCAGATAGCCGGTGACACCTGCAGTACCACGTGGGATTCCAGACGGTTTCTCGCTCTTCTTCGGTATTTTACCTTTGCCCTGTAGTCGTCGTTCTTTATATGTTCCACCAGGTGGGCATTTTGAACTCTTATCGAGTTTAGGATGTCCTCGTCCGTATTATACTCTAGCACATCTTTTATTATTATTAGAGGGTCCTTATTCCTTTTTTCCTCCACCGTTAAGTCCGGCTGTCCTTCATTTAGCTTCCCCTTTACCTTTTCGAGGTCCTCCCTGTTTGTGCACCCTATGACGACCCTCTGGTCCTTGGCTTTCCTAACCCGGTCCACCCTGATGCCTGTCGACTTGGCCTCTACAGCAGTGCGGATCTTATTTATAACATCCTCACTGCTGTCTTTGGCGTTTGTCGACGACACCACAATAGAGTGGATCGGGAGGTCGGCTGGATCCCCGGTCGGCATAGGGTTGCATTTCATGGCGGCTTTTTCCGCGTAGGTAGGGCCCTCCCTTTCCCGGTGTTCCCTTGCTTCCTCCCCTATCTTCCCAATCTCCTTTCTCATAGTCCTCACCTCCTCCATGGTCTCTCTGACCATGGCTTTCTGTTCCATAATCTCCTGCATGATTTCTTTCCTATTTGTCCCTTCTTCCGTCCTTTGTTGCATTTGGCGGAGTTTGTTTTTGAGCTGGATCCTATCCTCGCTCAGTTTGAGAATGATCTCATACATCCTCCCGAGGTTTTCTATAACTGTCTCTTTTATTGTAGTTTTTATATTCCCTGATTGTTCCAGGTGCAGCTTTGCTTCCTGGAAGAGTCGGTTTGCCACCACCCTCAGGTTCTCCGGTTCCTCCTCTGAGGTCGGGGCCTGTGGTACTTCCCTGGGTGGAACCACTTTAGGGACTATCCTCTTTCTCGCCTCCATTTCTAATGTTTCTCCTTTTTTTGCAGGTCCTGCCGCGCCGGTTACCTTGGAGCCGTTCTTCGTCGACATTATTGGTAAGTATATTTTGTTATTTTTATTTATGTACGTAGAGAGTGATAAATTAAATTAAATATATTTAATCTAGTTCTTGTCTATTATAGTCTGTGGTGTAAAAAGCCACAACAAGTCTATTTTATTTGTTATATTTTACTTTTATTGATAACGTAGTCTTAGAATAACCCAACTCAAACCAACCAGTCAGATTGTAAAAATAGTGTAAAATTAATTGTCAAGTGTATACGTGTATATATATCTATATTTGTCCAATTGTCATATATGTATGTGTATATATATTTATATATTTTACTATATTGAAAACAAGTTTTCTTTTGTTAGAATATTCTAGTCCTAATTTATTTGTTTATGGTCTGTGGTGTAAAAAGCCACAGCCTGTCTGTTTTAATGATTTTGTCCAATTGTATGGGTATATATATAGGTATTTATTACACAAAATAAAACAAAATAAAACAAAGGCAAAATAACAGCAAAATTAATAGCAAACAAATAGGTAAATCTGTATCTAGGTCAGATGTCTCTTTACTCTGTGACCGAGCAAAGTGTATCTGGGTCAAACAAAATGTCTATACTCTGTGGTGTATAGATAGCAATCAGTCTGTTTATTTATTTTATTTATATCCAAACTCCCACGTATGTATATATAAAGCACCGAGGGATTAAGTCTTATCTCTTGTTACACAAAATAAAATAAAGATTTAAAAAGTTTTAAAATTTTTAAAAGAAAGAAAAGAAATAATTTTCCAAACAATACAAAATAAACTTGAATATTTATTTAGAAACCCGAGAAAGGTATCTAAGTCAGGTGTTTCTACTCTGTGGCAACGCAAAAAAGTATATAGGTCAATTCGGTCTATACTCTATGGTGTCTGATGCCACAGCGTATCTATTACAGTTACTTATAAATTTATATCTTATATAATATTAAATTTAATTACAAAGATTTTTGAAAACAAGTCAATTTGTCCAAAATTACCAGAAATATATTTGTCAGAATTACGTATGTTTATAACTATTTAGGTTTTCCTGTCTAAGTCCCCTTGCTAATTTACTTTTAGTATAATTTCTTACAATATTTAGTATATTTCTTATTTAACAGTGACAGGTATACTAATATATTATATTGTATACCATTTTTTATATTTTATTTGTCAAAGATATGAACAATTTTAGTAAAAGTACCGAAAATAATTATAAATTTAATTTGTTGGCACTCTGTATCCAGTATCAATATTTGTACACTGTGGTGAGGGGCGTGGCACGGTTTCTGCCGGGTGTTACAGCCTATCTACATGAGATGTTCGAAACTACGTTTTACGAGTGTGAATTTTGAAAAACACTTTTTTGTTTGTGGATGGATTTTGGTGGAGTTTTTTCCAAACGGTGACTGGTCCCCAAAAAATGACCTCTGCTGAAATCCACCAAAATCGAGTTGCGGGAGGATGGCTTAAAACGCAAAGCTATGGTTTCCCGTCGAAATTTTAAAAATCACTTGCACAAAAGTATGGTAACATCCGTATCTCAAAAACCACTAGGTTTAAAAATCTGAAACTTTGCACTATTGTTCTTCACTAGGTTGAGTTTACTTTATTATAAAAATTTAGGTATGTCGTCGCTGAAAAACTGAAAATATTTACGTCTAAAGTTTGTAAGTTAGAAAATTATGTGCCCTTGCCTGGTTATTTGTTCATAACTTCCTGGATTTTAGCC